>ML776622.1:98848-140907 GCA_009831015.1 Picea engelmannii | reverse complement strand
GGCAAGTGGCTCACCAGGGACCAAGTTCAGCAGAAGTTTCCTCATCTCATGGAGGAACTCAACGCAATGGGGACCATTGCTTCCTAAGGGGGGAGGAATGATCCAGGTGGATATTGGTGTCCACCCACCTATTCCACTTGGACGCCCGCCATTTCTTCTTTCATTTTTTCAATTTCCGCATAGTTTATTATTTTTAGCAGTTTTTCGAGTCCTAAACTTCCAAAGTCGTTTTGAGGCCTTAAACGACGTTTTTTGGGAAAACGGGGAGCAACATGGATCATAGATCAATGTTGTTCACCCAAAATTTGTATTCCTCGGATAGATATTTCTAACGAAGTATGGAACGCGTCAAACAAAGATCATATGCCAAAGTTACATCCCCGGGAAATTGATGTACCAACTTACCCAAATGGGGCCCATAGTCTTGGCGTTTCATCTCCTAGGGTTAGGTCTTTGGATGTTTAGGGTTTTCCATTGTTTCTCAATAATAATAGGCCTTCGAGCCTCATTGTAACACAGTTCAGAGGCCAATAGCTTCCACATCTCTTCTTAGAGATAAGCTACCAGCGCCATAGCTAGTTTATTTCCATTCTGTCTGTAAGCATATTTCAGTCATTTGTTATTAATGAAATGAAGTATTATTTCCGCTGCATCTCTGCATTTGTGTGTATTTCTATATTTCATTGTGTTCCTACATAAATCCGGATCAGTGAGCCTCTCACCACTCATTCATTCTTATCAATTATGTAATCAAGGATTTATGTATATTTATGTTTTTAGGTAATGGTTGCAAATTGCTAGATTTATTTATCCTTTTAATTGAATTAGAATTTGGACCATTACGTATGGTATCAGAGCACAATTACCACTCTAAGTGGCCTCATGGGCATGTTTAATATATTCTCTATCTACCTTTCATGATTTCAGAAGTTTGAGTAATTTTAAATTTTTATTTGGTGAGAGAAATAACCAAGAAAATCCATCACTTCTATTAAGATTGATATTCTCCTCAACTGGGTTCAATTCCCTCAAATGACAAGTTGATCATTTCTCTTCAAAGCCACCAGCTATTATTAAACCTTAAAAGTTGTTGTACTCGGAGATATCTTCTCGAATTTAAAATTTTAGGACATAAATACCTTCCAGAATTTAGAAATTTTAAGATAGCAATGCGAAAAGAGTTGCATACGACATGTTAACTTTGTAGATCTTTTTTGAAATAACTAAGACAAACACTTAGTCACAAATCAGATTTCAACCTCCAATAAATACTTCAATAAACTAATGTACTTTATGAGCAGAAACATAGAATGACTAAGATCTGGAAAATATAGCAGTGGAAATATAAATGAACAACAAACACATTCACACATTTAACACAAAGAATTTATGGGCAATGCCCCTGGAAAAACCCACAAGGGGAAAACCAGTCAAGGAGATTCTTCTTATTCAGCTCATAGGAAAATTATGAGTTTACAGCAACGATAAATTCAACATTAATTACAACAACACTTATATCCTCAAAAAATGTGCCAAAGACAACAAAAATTCAGACCTCGAAATTTTTTCTCAGATTTAAGCTCTACATCTTGAACAATACGACCTCCTTGGCAGCAAAACCTCCTCAAAATGTGTGCACTGCAGATGCACATTTCTGTATGGATTTTTCCTCGACTAGGTGCCTAGAAAATCATGCCAAAACCCTGTTGAAATGGCTACCTCAATTTATGTGCCTAAAATAGTTGTATGCCCCAGCAATAAATGTTGTACGACCCTCTTAATTCATACTGTATGGATTGTCCTTTAATTTTGAATTTATCTTGGGATGCATGCCTCCTCCCTTCCTTGGGATTCGTGTCAATCCCACTTTATTGCTACATTTTCCCCTAGCTCAAACTCTCTCTTGGAAATTGTGACTCTTCAACTTACACTCAAGCTCTCATTAGGAAATGTGCACCCCACCTCTCCTCTAGTGCTCCTTTTATTACTCATTAATAAGTAACTTCCCTAACCCTTGGTCTTCCAATGAGATAGGTGATCAAGATTAAATCTTTCCCTCATGAGATCAATGGTTGTGACTTAATCGTCCGTTGAGTTCACTTAAATACCATTTTTCGATTTTCATTGGAACTTTGGTATAGCTTGATCAAAGATGCCCAAATCTCAAAGGCATTTTATTTTCCTACAACATGGGGAATAACATTGTCCTTGATCACATCAATAATCATCCTCTTGGCCTTCACGTTCTTCTTCTTGAACTCTGCCAAAAGAGTTGCATCTGTAGGAACATTGATGGGATTTGTTTGTGTGTTTTTCACAATGTCCCATAACTTAGCTTCCTCTAGAAACAAAACTATCCTCTCCTTCCAATGACTAAATTTCACTACCCTATCCAACCTATCTTTGAACCTCAAGCCAGTAGCCATGACCTTCTCAATTGAAACTCAACTCTTCCCCTTCCTTCTTCCAGGAAAAGCCCCTTTGCACTTCACTACAAATCTCTGCCAAATATATTGTTTGCTAAAACCATAGAGCTCCAGCTCTGATACCATGTTGAAATAACTAAGACAAACACTTAGTCACAAATCATATTTCAACCTCCAATAAAGACTTCAGTAAACATGTTGGGCATAGTACAATTTTGAGGGAAAAGCACGACATGGGAGGTGGATGTGCATGTAGAAGAAGCAACATGTGTAAAACATACATGCATACAGAAGAGGAAGGCATGTGAGGCACACATGCAAGAAGACCTATTCATGATAGGGTTAGGGTTTTTGTAAGAGAATGTAATGGCTGACAAGCCAAAAATATGTATAAGTAGGTACCTAGGAGGTCTAGGTCGGGGGTCATGTGGTGTTGTTCGTCGTTGTTCTTTTTGAGTTGGTTAGTATTACTGTGATGTTAAAAATATAGAATGATTGTAAATCTGATCTATCTTGTAATTTTTTGAGTTGAGGAGAGGAACCAAGGGAGATCTTGAGGGTTAGATCATAGGATGAGGAGCATGGTGTGATCTAGTCTGCCTCATTGTAGATCTAGACATGTTCTGATGGAGAGTTGTAATGTGCAAGGCACTGTAGTTTTGGAACCATAATATTAAAAGAGAAGAACAGCCAAATCTTTGTGGATGTAGCCCAAGAGGGGTGAACCACAGTAGATCATGTGTTATGTGATTGAATGTTGTGTATCTCTTTTGTTGTTAATGATTAGATGTTAGAATACATATGAATGAATTAGTTATATCTGATAATTTGCATGCATGAGTAAGAATGACATATTAACCCAGATAAGTTGAATGTTACATTAAATAAATGAATACTACAGAGGTTAATCGCAGATCCCCACTCATTTCCCCAACTGCAAGCACCTGAGCGTTGCAGCCACCCATAAGAACTATCTCAAGTGAGACTGCGCAGTGCATCCAGTTCCCTATGTTTCCTTCTGGTCTACCAGGAGGGCCAATAGTTTTAGGGAGGGTTTGTTGGAAACCAAGTGGACCTGAACCTAGGTCAGCCCAAGAAGGGCAGCAAGAGTTAAGTCTAACCAACAAATGGTTATGTTGCCGGTTGGAACAGAAAGGGATTGAGTGAATGAGATTTGTTGAAGAATCATGAAAATAATGTCAGATTTAGTGACACAACATTAAAATAATGAGAATATAAAAGGGGATGTTGAGACCGTGGAACCCAATGAAGGCAGAGATCGAGAGCTGGTTAAAAACAAAGGAGCTGGAATTTGCGCAGAAAGATAACAGAAACTCGAAGTTAACACCGCGCAAATATTTGGACAAGTACGTTTTCAATGACTTGCATGAAGTATTTGTCTATGATCTCCCTCATGTGTTGCATGAGTGGATATTGAGGTTGAAAGACAACCACCCTACAATTCAGATCAGGCAGCTAGAGTGGAACCATGTTGAGATCACACAATTACAACAAGTTGACAATAAATTTATGCATGTAGTATATTTCTGGTTAGAAAACATTGTTGCAGGATTTATTATAGAGTTTGCAGTAGACACTGTGAAGTCTTATAGCGTAGCAGAGAAAGACTTCCTGAATGTGCCTCGAGGTAGGTATATCATATTGTTGTATACTTCCATCAATATGTTATTGTATAACAAAGGTGTAATGACAATGGCCTTAGACAGCTAAAACTTCCCTGCGTGCATGGGGGATAGAAGGAAGCACTGACAAGAGATGGAGAAATGGAGGAAGAGATGGATAAAGGAAATAAGGAGGAGGCCTTGGATCCAATCATGATGGAGAAAGACCAGATCAAGTATATCATGGCAACAGCTGGAAGAATGCGTAGTGGATTACCCTACCAATATAAGATGAACAACAAGAAGAAATCCATAGCCGCGGGGGAATGCTTCGAAAGAGATGAAGAAGAGGTAGAGGATCTTGGGGATATGGAGAAGATTGAGGAAATACTGCGCCTGACATACGAAAAGAAGACAAGAGGGCCAAGAGAAGAAACCAAATCCAGAACTCATATCCATATCAATGTCAGTGTGAAACCCATAAACCCATGTGCGACTAATACACCCGAAAGAACACCATCATTTAGAAAACCGAATTTCAGTGGAAGAAATACAACATGAAGTACATCTACACAAGGAAAAACAGCTGGGGGATCTAGTTCAGCAAGTATTAGTCAAGGATCTACACCGCACGAAGGTAGTAGTTCAACATTCAGGATGGAAGGACATGATCCCACCATCAGGTTACCAGAATTCAAGGGAGAGGCGTCGAAGGAACTGGAGAAGCACTTGTTCATATGTGAAAAGATTTGGGAAGCACAACAGATCACAGAGGAGGATACCAAACTTGCACAATCAAACATCATGCTAAGAGACCACACACTGGATTGGTACATGAGCTTAGCTGCAAACAGTCCACCAGGAACAACCAAAACGATTGTGGATATCAAGAATCTGTTGATAAATGAATTCCAGAAGCCTATCTCAAAGGATCAATACATGAATGATATGATAGAAATCAGACAGAAACCAGGAGAATATGTCTGGGAGATAGACCAAAGATTCAAACGATTGAAGGGAAAGCTCAAGTATGTCATGACAAATATGCAGCATAGGAATTTGTTTGTGAATTCACTACTACCACACTTGAAATACCCTTTGAGACAACAAAAGTTTCAGACCCAAGAAGAGGCTCTACAGACAGCCTTGCAACTCGGGGAGAACCAATATGAGAAGATATATCCAGCAATACAGGAGCTCAAGGAGGACCTGAAGAATCTAACATTTAAATTAAACCAAAACAAGAGTAAGGACAACTGAGAAGTTGTTTGGTGTACCACATGTAGTACAAAAGGACACCATAAGAATGAATGCCCAACATTCGCGCAGTACATGGAAACAAGACTACCAAACCCTTTGCCGACAAGAGGACTATGGTGTGAAATCTGTAAGACAAAGGGGCATGATCCATATCATTGTCTAATGATGAAAAAATACCAGACAGTACCTAAGAGTTCATATTGCAACTTCTGCAAGTCAGTAGGCCATGATGACAAAGATTGCAGGACAATGGAGCTGATGAGGGAAAGAACATCAGACACCTATAGGGTGCAGGAAGAGATGATGATAGGGAAATTTGCACCATAGTTTAACCAAGTACCAACCCCATATAACACTACACCACAACAATATAACATTGTGCAACCATAGTACAATACCACAACCACAATATAATCCCATGTAGTATAAACAGGCACCTCAGTACAACGCATCACGAGGAGATCGAGCTGGCTACAGAGGAAGAGGAGGCTTTGGAAGAGGCAGAGGACCGGTGGTATGTCATAACTGTCAGCAACCATGACATTATGTAAGAGAATGTCCACTTCCACCTGCGACATGTATGTATTTTCACGCATCTGATCATGGCACAGAATATTGTCTGACACTATTTGGGAAGATCCAGGAAAAGAGAAATCAGAACAATCATAATGTTCAATGGATTTTTGCAGAAGTGAGGGATGGTGGAAGAAATATCAACATAGTTATGCGCAGAGGAGCTAAGACATGAGATGACGTGGTAAGACAAGATCCAACACAACACCAATGGGTGAAGAAGAATTCCAAACCACAGAAGCACTTTGACGTGCAGAACGAAAAGGAGATATTCAAGCAAGCCAGACAAGAATTCTTGAAGCCAAACATTTCATCTACATCAATTGCACATCATACTCAGGATGTACCAACATAGGAGATGCCTTCATCACTGGATCACACTAATGAAGCACAACCTATAGGACAAGTAAGTACCATAAAGGCTTTTCTGCAATCTTGTGTTAAACTACTAAACGATCCATCATTTGTTAAAGTGGTACAAAATATGTTAGAAAGATGTAACACAGATGTAGAGGGAAAGCTAGAACAAAATATAGTTAATCATCTGCATACGAGGAGGAGGACAAGCAGAGAATTCAGACTGAACGCTAACATTGGAGATTTCAACATGGGGGATATCATATTGGATTTAGGCTCTGAAGTGAATGTACTACCCAAGAAGACATGGCAATGTATGGGAGAGCCCACATTAGGATATTCACTTATTCAGCTGAAACTTGCAAATCAACATAGAGTTCTGCCAATTGGAAGGCTAAAGGGTGTGACATCAGATCTAGATGGAGTGTGCACTAAAGCCGATTTTGAAGTGATAGAAATAGTGGATGGCACAACACCTTAACCGACATTGCTTGGATTAGATTGGGCATTTGATAATTAGGCCATAATCAATCTAAAGACAAGGAAGATGGCATTCGAGTCAAGAGAGTACAGAGTCATTGCGCCATTAGATCCATCAGAAGGAGAAAGGTTTATAGAACCCACTTGTTTAGACCTGGAGGAAATTAATCAGTTATACAGAACCACCACGTGAGAAGAAGATTATGTGAATCCAACTACAAATGGGGTAGTTAGTTGGAGAAGTATCACATCATGTGCATCAGACTTAGATATAGGGTTGGAAAATTGGCAGCATAGATTACATGAAGTCTCCACAAGAAGGTGTGCAAGAATAGACAACATAGTAAGATGGGTAGGTACATAAATAAGAGAACCTCCCAGCTTTCATGGGGTTAATGACTTAGAAGAATTCCTAACAAGATACAAAGATGAAGTGTTAGAAAATTAGAGGCACTTAGCTCTCGATATAGCACTCAAGGCAACACCTACAAGATGGTGGTGTGCACACAAAGGGACAGTCAAGGACTGGTACCAATGTAAGCAATTATTGTGCATCAGATTTGGCACAGAACATGGAAGCAATCAATTTCATATATATGATGGATAAGGGATACCAGCAGAACACTTGGAGAAGTGTAAAACACTATGGAGAATGACACCACCAGAAGAATGGTCTCATCACTTTATTCACACATTGGAAGGAATTCCAACAAAATGGTATGTAGACCAGGAATTGTGCAGGGGCACTGCAGAATGGGCAGCATTGCAACAAAATTTTATAGTCACCTTCTCATTTGAACATGAGAACCCCAGCATAGATTCGGTACTCAAACAGATCAGAGAGGTAATATTCATTAAAGAACTAGAGGTTGAACTCATAACAAAGTATAAACAACAGAACAGACAGACAATGAAAGAACTATTGTCATGCTACAATGTGTAGGAAGAAGCACCAGATGAAGATGACCCATGCAACATCCAAGTTACAGAAATTGAAGGGGAAAGGGAGGTGGAAGGTCCATCTCTCAAATCCAAAGTATTTTATGTGCCAATCAAGGTGAAGAAAGTAAATATTGGGACAAATGACAATCCCAAAATGGCCATCATTGGAGACTACTGGGATGAACAAACAGTAGAAAGAATAACATAGTTGTTTCATGAGTACAATGACCTATTCCCAACAACCTTTACATATATGAAAGGCAAAGCATGAGAGCTAGAAGAGATGAAGATACCTTTCAAACCTGAGGCTAGATCAGTCATACAATGACCATATCAACGGAACCCAATATATAAGAAAAAAGTAAAAGCAGAAATTGACAGAATGTTGGAGGCTGAAATCATAGAACCAGTGGAGGAATCTGAATGGGTAAGCCCTGTGGTAGTTTAGGAGAAGAAGTAGGGAGGGATAAGGATCTGTGTAGATCTCAAGAAATTGAATGATGCTTGCCTACATGACCCTTTTCCCATCCCTTTCACAGATGAGGTATTAGAGAATGTAGGAGACCATGAAGCATACTCATTCACAAATGGATTCTCAGGCTACCATCAAATCAAGATAGCTCTAGAAGACAGGTATAAGACCACTTTTTTCACAGAATGGGGATCCTACCAGTACACAGTCATGCCTTTTGGAGTGAAAAATGCACCAACAATATTCTCAAGAATACTCATAGCTGCATTTAAAGAATTCATCCATTAGTTTTTAGAAGTATATATGGATGATTGGACAATCTACAGTCTGTTGAAAGATCATGTAGAGGTATTAAGGCTGATGTTGCAAAGATGCAGGTAGTGTCAGATAACACTAAATATCAAGAACTGCATTTTTGGGACACCTTTTGGGATACTATTGGGCCATATAGTGTGCAAACAAGGCTTGCTAGTAGATATTGCCAAGATTGCAGTGATTGTTAATTTACCACCACCAAAATCAGTACGTCAGTTGAGAGCAACATTGGGACACACATGATACTACAGGAAATTCATAAAAGGGTATGCGCAGATCACCACGCCGATGGAGAAATTGTTAAAAATATATAGTAAATTTTAGTGGAATGAGGACTGTTAGCGAGGATTGGACACTCTAAAAGAGAAGGTAACAACACTAATACTAGTATTCCTAGATTGGGGAAAGACATTTCATGTGCATGTAGATGCATCAACCATAGCACTTGGAGTTATTCTGGCGCAGCGAAAAACAAGAGAGTTAGACCATCTGATAGAATTTGCAAGCACAAAATTGTCAGAGTTAGAGCAGAACTACAATACTACAGAAAGAGAAAGCTTAGCAATGGTATATGCATTGCAGAAGTTCATACACTATCTACTTGGGAAACACTTTAAAATTTTCATAAATCATTCTACCCTCAAATACCTAGTCAATAAGTCAGTGTTGGGGGGGATAATTTTAAATGGTTACTGTTGTTTCAGGAATTTGACTTTGAAGTGATAGTCAAACCAGGGAATTTGAATGTAGGACCTGATCACCTGTCAAGGATCACCAATGGAGAGGAACCTACGAATTTAGAGGACAACTTCCCTAATGCATAGTTATTTTCAGTCCAAATAGCTAATGAATATTTTGCTAACATCATTCAATACTTGAGTACAGGGACCGTGCCACAAGAATTCAATACTTCACAGAAGAAAAATCTGGTAGTTAGAGTTGCAGACTATCAATTGATTGTAGGACACTTATACAAGATGGGTGCAGACAACATCTTGAGAAGATGTGTACTAGAACATGAAAGGCCTAGGATCTTAGTAGAGGCCCATGAGAGAATAGCTGGAGGACATTATGCAGAAAAAGCTATCGCACAGAAGGTGTTGTGCGCAGGAATATGGTGGCCTACCATCCACAGAGATGCAAAGGACTACTGCCAGAGATGTGATGTATGTCAGAGGTTTGGAAAACCTAATAGATGGGATGAGATGCCCTTGAGACCACAAGTAACCTTTCAAGTATTCGACAAATGGACAATAGATTTTGTGGGACCAATTAATCCACCAACAAAGAGGTCATGAGCAAGGTATATCATTACTGCGACAGAGTACTTAACGAGATGGGTAGAAGCAACACCAATAAAACATTGCAGTGCAAAGACAACAACACACTTCTTGTTTGAGCAAGTGATCACTAGATTTGGATGCCCAAGAATTTTGATGAGTGACCAAGGCACTCCATCAATAATACTATCAAGGCTATGACTGAGGAGTTTGAAGTCTATCATCAAAAGAGTACACCATATCACCCTCAAGCAAATTGAACAGTGGAAGCCTTTAATAAGATCCTAGAGAATGCATTGACAAAGATCTACAATGTCAACAAGGATGATTGGGACTTGAAGATACCAACAGTATTATGGGCATACATGACTACATGCAAGAAGTTGATAGGGCAGACACCATTCAAGTTGGTGTATGGACAAGAAGCAATGGTGCCATTATAATTTTTGGTACCTAGTCTGCGCGTAGCAACAATCACCAACATGACAAAACGAGGCGCAGTACAAGAAAGGCTAAGTCAACTGATGGTGATGGAAGAAGATAGGATTCTAGCAAGATTTCACCAAAAAGTACAGAAAGCAAGGGACAAAGCTTGGCATGATAGACATATTAAAAAAAAAAATCAAGGAGGGAGACCTAGTCTTGGTGTATGACAGTAAATTTCTTCAGCACCCAGGAAAATTCAGAATGCATTGGGTGGGACCATATGAAGTGAACATTGTCACAGATGGGGGGGTTGTACAGTTGAAAGATTTAGGAGGTACATAACTAAGAGGAATGATCAATGGGATTTGACTGAAGATGTATAGGGACAGCCGACCTCCTAGTACTTAGAAACTATCGCGCAGTAAAGAGATATGTATATAGTTAAAAAAAAAAACCATAAAAAGTAAAAAGGATAAAAATAAAAATAAAATCAACGCACATGGAGGGCCTTGACAGAATAGAAATGGGTAGACGGAATAGGGCGTTGCAAGAAAACCAGGGTTCGAAAACACGATGTGCAGAAGAGAAGTTAACAGGTAAAAAGGCACAGTGCGCAGGAAACACAACGAAAAGTGAAAAAATGACAAATACCAGTGCGACACAACTGTCACTTCTCTGTTCCGCTATAAACTCGGAAAAGGGGGGGAAACTGACCCATTGTGTTATTTGCTAAGGAGAAGAATGCAGAGCTGAGCGGAAGAGAGATAGAGTGCAAATTTACGCTACCATCTGTCAAGTTGAGAACCTGTAGTTTGGATTTCACCACCATGTCACCACCGAGGGTTGGAGCACCAAACAGAATTGGACGAAGCACACTGAGTAGCAAAAGGGTACCACAAGGTGGAACCAACGAGATGCCCACAATGGTGGATGTGGACGAAATACACACACCAGAGTACGAGCAAACCACATTACATATGGAGGAGGAGCAGGGATCCGCATAGGAGCCCGAGAAGCCGGTAGAGGACACCGAACAGACGAAATCCGACGTGTCTAGCGGAAAAGGGTTGCATGAAGCAGAACCGGCCATGGATTCCACGCGGCAGAGATTAGAGCTAGAAACAAAGAAAAAAATGGAGCAAGAGGGTGGGGTATCGTCCCCACAAGGGAAAAAGAATATAAGAGTAGAAAGCAGTGCGCAGGGTGTACAACGCACACAGGCAGAACTAAGTATAGTAATGCCGAAAATTTCCAATGAAGTGAAAACCAAGGATAACATGGTAAGAGGAGTCGATAGCCTTAAATACTCTGACCATGATGTCTCTGACGCCACAAAATTCCCAGATTTGGCAGCACAGAGCTACCTAGAGAGAAGGGGAGAGGGCCCATCAAGCGTGCCATTGTTGGAGCCTGCATAGTGGATCCTGGGACTGTACAACACCAACATCATGAACTTATTAGACATACCACACTTCGGGCGTGGGAAACACATAAACAGATGTGTTAAACAGTTGTTAGCCAGGGTGCACAAAGGCATCTTATGGATGGAAAGGCCAATATCGATCAACGTTGACCTCATCGCAGAGATTACAGGGCTAATAGATGGGGAGAAGTCGGAGCAATACCTAGAAGACAAGACTAAGGCGAAAGCCATATCAGATGAGATCAAAGCAAAGTATGGCACAGAGAGGGGTAACAAAGGTATCAGGATCAATGACATCAATGATCTTGTGACACGATTTGCAACCATATTGCTTGGTTGCAAATTAATGCACAAGTGTTGAAAAGAAGAAGTGCCCATGGGAGTAGTAGCAGTTGCGGTGCAATGCGCAAAGGGGAGCTCGATGAGCTGGGCCCCGTATCTACTCAACTCATTCCTTGAAGATTGTAAGGATGCGCAAGACTGTGGCTCTGAGTTTCACTACTCGTGGTTACTCATCCTCGTTGCACTTATAGGGTGGCACGAACCTACATACATGGTGTTCCTGCCAAGGACATGCATGAACCTATAAGTGACAACAGATCCCAAGGTAAAGAAAGTCAACAATGACATGTTCACTCCGTACTTAACAGAAATCCAGAGCAAGTTGGAGGATACATGGAGGATCTCACCAGAAACTGTCCAGGAGTATGGACGGATAGTGAATTTACAGGCGTCACGTCACAACATGTGGCTACAGGAAAAGAAGGACCCAACTAAGGAATGGTTGCAACTGAAGTATTGTGTGACGACACGGGACATCTACATCGAGGTCGAAGAATGGCATGAGGAGTGGAAAGTGCTAGAGATTCCAAGAGAAACGCCAACAATACAAATCCAGACACAGTGTAGCATAGTCCCCGCACAACAAATAGGTAGGAATAGCGCTAGCCAACAAAAGAAAACAACAATAGGTATACTGGGGGCAAGAAGCTCAATTCGAAAGAAAACTAGAACACAAAAGAAGTCACAGTGTGGTCCTACACAGGGTCCACAGGCTACACATTGGGAGGACCGACAAAACAGGTGAGTGCAAAGGAAGTGAAAATAGAGGCACAAGATGTAGCCATAGACGAAGAAGTTAAGCAGGATATCGGCATGGATACACGAATGCCAGAAGAATCCGAACAACAAGAGGCCCAAAGGAAGAGAACAAGGGAGCAAGCAAGTGGCGCCAGGAAGAAAGAAAAGGCCCACAGAAAACAAATGGAAACATCATTGATAGCAGATGATGTAGAGCTGATAGCCACAACAGTAGAAGATCGACTGTCAAAAGTATGGGAAAATGCGGAAGACCATTGAGCTTCAATTTTGGAACAAGTATAGGAGGTAAAAACTGCGCTAGAACAGTTGAAGATCAAGGCGGAACAACAACAAAAGAAGAAATCAACGCCATTAAGAGAAGGAACACCTGTCGGAGAGACAATACAAATCACGACACATGGAAGTGCTAACTTTATCATAACACCAGATATTTTGTTCATCGATGAGGAAACATCGCAGAAGCCCGTGAAGGATGTCGAAACGTTGGACTTGGCATTGCCCAAGATACCAACAAAGGCATTCTATAAGTTACAGGTTAGCGTCATGTAGGAGATTCAGTCCAGAGCAAGGTCTGACACGATGAATCTACAAATAGCGCAGGAAGAAAATATGGTATTGAATGAAGCCATCAGCCAGGAAGGGCAGAAGAGAAAGATAGCGCAGCAAAAAGTGGACGAGATGGAGACCCATATAAATGCAGTCTTTCAAGCCATCTCAGAGGACACAACATCAGAGGAAGCATCTTCAAAGGAGAAGATAACAAAGATAGTGCAGACTCTGCACCAATATAAAGAGCAGATCAAGGAATTGGATTAGTGTGCAGTACCTACGAATCCCCCAACAGTCTGAGCGCAAATAGAGCAAGACGCAATAACAACTGTAGAAAACATCGCGCATAACATACATAGAGTGGCACAACTGCTAGAGAAGAGCGACCAACTATGGACCCAGCTACTAGAGGATGGGAGTCTACAAGAGCTACAAGGAAAGGAGGATAAATTGCATGCAACAATGGCAAATGTCAAACAGGGACAGAGGACAATGTCACTTCCAGAGAAGATTAAGACGACTGCAGAAATGAAGAACCTTCAAGCAGAAGAAAAATTGGTGCAAGCACAGAATATCGCACGGTAGGCTCAGTTGGAACCCCTACAAGAAAAGGTAGAACAGTTGGTCATGGAAATCGACGCAACGAAAGCATGGCTCGAACAGATAGGCTTGGAGGGGGGCGAGATCTTAAGACCACCAGTCACTGCGCAAGTGGTCCAAGCAATGACAACAAAGAGCAGCCAGGCTCAGGACTAGTGCCAAATGGTAGTAGATATGTACGAAGCGCTGGCACAAGAAGTGGCAAACACTGGAGTTAGGAAATGACTCATGACGAGTCATGATGTCAGTGTTGGGGGCATGTTGGGCGTAGGACAATTTTGAGGGAAAAGCAGGACGTGGGAGGCAGATGCGCATGCAGAAGAAGCAGCACGTGTAAAACAGACATGCATGCATAAGAGGAAGGCATGTGAGGTACACGTGAAAGAAGACCTAGCCATGATAGGGTTAGGGTTTTGGTAAGAGAATGTAATGGTTGAAAAGTCGAAAATATGTATAAGTAGGTACCCAGTAGGTCTAGGTTGGGGGTCGTGCGGTGTTGTTCGTTGTTGTTCGTTTTGGGTTGGTTAGTGTTACTGTGATGTTAAAAAGACAGAATGACTGTAAATCCGATCTATCTTGTAAGTTGTTGAGTTGAGGAGAGGAACTAAGGGAGATCTTGAGGGTTAGATCACAGGCTGAGGAGCCTGCTGTGATCTAGTATGCCTCGTTGTAGATCTCAACCTGTTATGATGGAGAGTTGTAATGCACGAGGCACTGTAGTTTTGGAACCATAATAATAAAATAGCAGAGCAACCAAATCTTTGTGGACATAGCCTAGGAGGGGTGAACCACGGTAGATCATGTGTTATGTGATTGAATGTTGTGTATCTCCTTTGTTGTTAATGATTAGATGTTAGAATACGTGTGAATGACTTAGTTAGATCTGATAATTTGCATGCATGAGTAAGAATGACAGATTAATCCAGATAAACTAAATGTTAGATTAAATAAATGAAGACTATAGAGGTTAATCACAGATCCCCACTCATTTCCCCGACTGCAAGCACCTGAGCGTCGCAACCACCCATAAGAACTATCTCGGATGAGACTGCGCAGTGCATCCTATACGTTGTGTTTTCTTCTGGTCTACCAGGAGGGTCGATAGTTTTAGGAGGGTTTTGTTGGAAACCAAGTGGACCTGAACCCGGGTCAGCCCAAGAAGGGTAGCAAGAGTTAAGTCTAACCAACAAAACTACTGTACTTTATGAGCAGAAACACAGATTGAGTAAGATTTGGAAAATGTAGTAGCGGAAATATAAATGAACAAAAAACACATTCACACATTTAACACGGAGAATTTCTAGGCAATGCCCCTAGAAAAACCCACAAGGGGAAAACCAGTCAAGGAGATTCTTCTTATTGAGCTCATAGGAAAATTCTGAGTTTACAATAGCAATAAATTCAACATTAATTACAACAATGCTTATCACCTCGAAAAATGTGCCAAAGAAAAAAAAAATCAGACCTCGAAATCTCTACTCAGATTTCAGTTGTACGACCTGAACAGTACGGCCTCCTTGGCAACAAAACCTCCTCGAAATCTGTGTGTTGTAGTTGCATGTTTCTATATGGATTTTTCCTCAACTAGGCACCTAAAAAATCGTGCCAAAACCCTACTGAAATGGTTGCCTCGATTTCTATGCCTAAAACAGTGGTACGACCCAACAATAAATGTTTTATGGCCCTTTCAATTTGTACTATACAAATTGTCCTTTAATGTTGAAGTTATCTTGGAATGTGTGCCTCCTCCCTTCCTTGGGATTTGTGTCAATCCCACTTTGTTGCTACTCTTTCCTCTAGCTCAAACTCTCTCTTGAAAATTGTGACTCTTCAACTTCCACTCAAGCTCTTCTTAGGAAATGTGCGCCCCACCTCTCCTCTAGTGCTCGTTTTATTACTCATTAATGAGTAAGTGCCCTAACCCTTGGTCTTCCAATGAGATAGACAGACAAGATTAAATCTTGCCCTCATGAGATCAACAGTTGTGACTTAATCGTCCATTGAGTTCACTTAAATCACTTAAGTGACCCACACTTCATAAGGTCTCATTTACCCATTAAATATAAAAAGGCTCAACTTGACTTTATAAAATCACTTTATAAAGTCACTAGAGAGATACATTTGCTCAATCTCTTCTACATGTTGAGTGTCGACAATGCAGAAGTACCTTTGAGCTACAAAATCTAACAAACTAAAAATATATTTTTTCTCATGCTCCATATCCACCAATAACCACTCTCTTATCACCAATGGCCTTGGAAAATTAGTGCCTTCTCCACCATATTCACAACCCTGCCAAGCTTTAGAAAGTTTTTTATTATAATAATAATAATCTATTTTAATTTTTTTAGGTTAATGTATGAGACCCCTTATTTGTGGAGAAAGGACCCCTGCCCATAAATTTTTTATTTTTTTAGATTAATGTATGAGACCCCTTGTTTTGTGGAGAAGGGACCCATGCCCATGGATTTGACTAATAAAATTAACTTTGGTTTGTGAAAAATGAGAAGAATGGTCATGAGTTCAAAACTCAACGAGTGCAAAAGTTAAAACCAACGCATTACAAATCAATTGCAACAGCCTCAAAATTTATTCATCTGGAAGGGAAGCTTTCGCAGTTTGTTAGGCAGTTGAAGTAGCGTTTTGAATGGGGTTAATCTCACAGATAGTGGTGGGCAACAAACTCAGCAGTGGAATTCAGGAAGGGATAAAGCAACAAACTAACAGAAGGAATATTAGGCATCCGAGGGGCAGTCACAGAGGATTCGCCACCAGTGCTATGAGTCAGTAACGCTTCTACTGTGCTCCATCTTCTTCTTTTTCTTAGATCTATGAACGTAATTGCCATGAATCATGTAATTCGTGGGCTTAAGGGTCCGACCTCTAAAATCCTGACAAAACCCCTACAAGCAGAGAGAGGGAGAGAACGAGCATATGGTCATGGGAACCACCGGCTCAAGACTGGAAAAGGCGGCGCTGGGAGATCAGTTTCCAGATGGTGAACGCTACTTTGGCCTGGAAAATTTCGGCAATACCTGCTACTGCAATAGCGTCCGTCCTTCAGGCTCTTCTACCCTATCTTCCTTTTAGAGAGTAGTTGCTGGAGTATTATAATCGTACAAAGACTGGGAGAGAAACAGAGGAGAATCTCCTCACATGCTTGGCTGACCTCTTTACTCAAATTTACTCACAAAGAAGAAAACCGGTGTTATTGCTCCAAAACGCTTTGTGTAACGAGTGAAAAAGGAAAATGAAAATTCCCGCAGTTATATGCACCAGGATGCACATGAGTTCTTGAATTTCCTTTTCAATGAGCTTGTGGATATTCTGGAGAAAGAAGCCAATGCGACCAGGAAATTTAAACCAGCGTTTTCTTTGCTCGCATGTCATCACGACTCAATGCTCTAAAGATGTGGAAGACGCACGATTAGGCAGCCCTCCCTTAATTTCTTTTAATTTTTTTTTATTTGAGGCTATAGAAATGGAAAACAAGATGCACACCAAATTCATTTTTCATTATGTATTTGCACAATATAAAAACATTTACAATCTTGTTGTGAGATTCAACTTATTCCATATTTGGACACTGTTGTTGAGAGAATCTCTCAAGAGACTTCAACTAACCCTAAACCAATTTCTAAGCTAATCATTATCCCCAATACGCCCCTTTAATGCTTAGCCTACAAAACATACCATCACAAATTACATTTAAATTAGTCACATTGTCTCACTGGTCTTCCTCAACACTCGCATCCAACTTTATCGGGTTGTCAAAGCAGGGCCCACATGCCCACATGCCCACATGACTGGTCTTCTTCAACACTCGCATCCAACTTACCCCATCGGGGCCCACATGACTTTTGGCGCATCATCTCCTAGAGTTAAGTTTTTGGATGTTTAGGGTTTTCTCATTTATGTTAAAAATTCCTTTGGAGCTTCATTGTAACCATCTTCTTGCGAATGAGTGTCGCTGTCACATATCTTCTCAAAGATAAGCTGTCACCATTCGAGCAAGTTTGTTTCAATATACATTTTTACAATTTCAACGTATTCTCTTTATTAATAGAAGTCAAGTTTTACTATATCTCTGTGTATTTCTTTGTTATACATTTGTATTCCATTTCGTTTCATTTATAAATCCGGATCACTTAATCAACGATAGATATGGCTATGAGCCAATTAATTTTAGTTTTATGTCTTTATCTTCCATGGGTGAAGAGCCAAGAAACGCCAAAGAGGCTCTTGATGATGATGAGGCCCCTCACTAGAAGAAAGGCATAGAGGAAAAAATGAATGCCTTGAAACAATACCAAACTTGGCATTTGTAGGAGTTACCTTAATTAAGGAAGGAAGGTGGTTGGATGCAAATGGGTGTTTAAGAAGAAGTATAATGGATATGGTATTGGGGAGCAGTATAACACTCGTTTGCTAGAAAAGGGATTCTCTTAAGTAGAGGGTGTGGATTATGAGAATACCTTCTCTCCAATGGTCAAGATGACCTCTATTAGGTTGTTGTTAACATTAGCAACTACTTATGATTGAAACCTTCTTTCCAGTGGCTAAGATGGCCTCTATTAGGTTGTTGTTGACATTAGTGGATGCTTATGATTAAGCAAAGCAAATGGACGTTAAAACAAAATTTCTTCATGGTGGACTCAAAGAAGAAATCTTTGTGAAGCAACCAGAAAGATCTATGGTTGAAGGGAGAGAAGACATGGTGTGCATGTTGAAGAGATCATTGTATGGCTTGAAGCAGTACCCAAGGCAATGGTACCAATTGTTTGACAAATATGTTGAGGGACAAGGGTTTGTAAGAAGTGAAGTGGACAAGCAAGAAGGTAATAACTTCATTACTCTAATCTTATATGTTGATATTATTATCTTGATTAGTGATTCTAAGTAGCTAAGTCGAGGAGATTAAGTCCCAATTTTCATGTAAGTTTGACATGAGAATTGCACTATTGTTTGGAAATTGAGGTGAAAAGGGATCCTTATCTTGATTAGTGATTCTAAGTAGCTAAGTCGAGGAGATTAAGTCCCAATTTTCATGTAAGTTTGACATGAGAATTGCACTATTGTTTGGAAATTGAGGTGAAAAGGGATCCCAAAACAAGAAGTTGTATATTAGCAGAAAGTATGTGAAAAATATACTTGCGCACTTCAGGATGGATAATTGTAAACTGACTTGCACTCCATCTCAAGAGGGGTTGTTTTTGTCTAACATGAGTCCTAAGAGTAAAAGTGGCATATGCTAGTGCGGTTGGTAGCCTTACGTATGCGATGGTGTGCACAAAACCATATATTGCATATGTAGTGAGAGTTCTAAGTAGGTACATGGAAAATCCTAAGAGAGATCATTGGGCAAATGTCAAGAGGATCTTTATGTACCTATGAGGTAGTGGTGACTATGTTATATGTTATTAGGGAGATGGAGCAAGAAGCTTCAGATGCATGGGTTTGTTGATGGTCACCAGGCAAGTGATGTGACAATGCAAAGTCCACTAGTGCACATATATTTCCATTATTTGAAGGAGTTGTAAGTTGGAGTAAGTGGCAACAAGTACTAAAAAGCAAATTACATTGCAACTTTGAAGGCTTCCAAGGAAGTAGTTTGGTTGTAGTATGTACATCGAGATATTGGACTTGAGCATGGGCCCATTTCTATTTGTTGTGACAATAAGAGTGCAATTGCTTTGGCAAAGAATCCYAAGTTTCATCCATGGACAMAGCATATAAAGGTGAAATTCCACTACACTAGAGTGGTCGTGAAGTCTAGTGAAGTAACTATACTCAAGGTAAGGAATCAAGATAATGCAACAAATTCTTTAACTAATGCTGTGGACAAAGAAATTTGCTTGGTGTAGGGGCAAGGTGGGGATTAAACCTTGGTTGATGTAACTGCCCAGTGGGAGATTGTTAGGATATTGTTAGTTACATCATYTATATCACTAGCAATTTCTATTTGTATATGAAATGTGTAAAGAATATCCAAATTGCATTCGTRTTGTTTTAGGGGCAACGTTGTTTCTATGTTTGTACATTCTTTATAAAAGAAAATAAAATAACAAGGTAACCAATGATTTGTTCCCAAAAAAGAAAAACTTTGTTGCTGTGCATGCTTCTTTGTCATGGCTATTCTGTTATTTTGAATTTCATTTTATACTTCTCCATTTGTTGCAGGTTGCTCCCAAGGTTTAAAATAATTCACAAGTATGGATTCTGTAAGTATTCATTGTTCAACTTAGATGTAAGATCTAGATCTCATACACTTTCTCTACTTTCATGATGGTTTTATGTATACATTTTGAAGATGCTACAATTATACTCCTTGAAATATAAGTATTAGTCATTATTCATGAAAATACAAGTATTAGTCAGTCTTAGGCACATTCCTTATTGTTCAAAGTGTCTTCTACTATCAACTAGTAAACTCTAAGTTGTTTGGTCACACTTGGATATGCTTTCTCTAGGGAAAATATTGGTCATCCGATAAAACCTTTACAAGAAATCCGATTCTTAGAGCAAATATTGGTCATCCGATATTCACAGCAGAGAAGTAAATATTTTTTGAAGAAAAATCAATTTCAGACTCTATTTATAAGTGGGGTTCATGTTTCATTTTGAACATTATATCTCAACACAAAAAGAATTTGTAAACATGTGGACAACGTCCCAGTGTCCATACAGCTTGCAGGGGTAGAAGTTTTGAATTCCAATGAAAGGTCGTCAAAGCAAACAATGTACAAGCATCAGATTAAAAAAGAATACACTTGTGATTTAAGGAATCTTAACATTATCCACCTCACTGCACAACACTAAAATTGCATGATCTTCCTGTATGCATTGTTCAAACAGTAATAAAATTGTCAGTGCTATTCAGACACTGAAGCCTCCTGTCTCCAATTGATAGGGTTCGGAGAACAGTGAAGGAAAAACATCGCTCAATGAATTTGAAAAGTATAAAATACAAGAAAGGACCTTACATATTATCAGAATGCCCAGTAACCCACTTCGAAGCACTCTTCATATTCAACGAGGAGGGAATAAACATCCACATAGTACAAGCTAATGCCTACAGGAATAGTTTAATGACACTTTTGTTTCCTGTAAGATATAAAGGCAACACTATCATTGGGATGAGCATTTTGAACAATCCAGAGAAGTTGGAGAGCTTTATGTAGCAACAATCAGTACGTTATTCAATGCAGTGCCTTGTAAACACCGCCAGGATCAGTATTTTGAACAATCCATCACTGTTGGAGAACTTTATGTAGCGACAATCAGTACATTATTCAATGCAGTGCCTTGTAAACGCCATCAGGATCAGCGTTTTGAAAAATCCAGGGATGTTGGAGAACTTTGTGTAGGGGCAGTCTTTGTGAAGAGTCTTTCACCAAAAGCTGCATGAGAGAGTATATCATAATTAGTAAGATATCATAATGAAACTGCTATTTTCAAATGTAATTCCATGAGTCCAGAGGTAATGTATACTAACTTGACGAATAAGGTCTTTAGCTGCATCAGAGACAAAAGGCCTGGGAGGAAATTTCAAATCGACTTTGACAATCCTGCACCAGAAATTTACCAATTACATCCATTCCAGGATTCAAAATAAGCAAAATTAAGAACCCGGTATAAAATCTTGCAGACTTTCAATAATACTAAGGAAAGTTTCATTAGGTTTAAAAGTTAAAACAGGAAAACAAATAAGGAAAAAGACACATGGTGCTCTGCCAAACCTTTTGTAAGTGTCTGAATGCTCCTTAGCTTCAAAGGGAGGAAACCCATAAAGAAACTCATAGCACAAAACTCCCAAGCTCCAAATGTCTACCCCGGCATCATGCTCCTTGTTCTCCACTGGAATAGACACATTGCAGAAAGAGACGAACTTAAACTTCACTGTATCTAGAGTTTAGATTAAAAGACGATTGCTATGTAAGATAATGGAATAAAAATCAAGGATTTTGAGCTTACCCATTTCAGGAGGTAAGTAATCCAAGGTTCCACACATGGTTCGCCTTCTATCAAAAGTGTGCACAGACCATCCAAAATCTGCAATTTTGAGTTCACCCTGACGAGTAATTTGCAGAGTCAGACATCATCACTCACAAATTGGGTATGGATAATAAATTCATTGTATACTAGACAAATACCTGTATGCCAACTAATAAGTTCTCTGGCTTGATATCCCGGTGTATTACATGCTTTTCATGACAATAGATCAAGGCTCGTGCCAATGATGCAATGTACTACATAATAAAATAGAGTCAGCAGTTACCAAATAGAAACAAAGAATAGTAGATTACAAGTCATACTTTAACATAGCTATAAGATACCCCAAACTACAGCACTTACAGTGGCTGCCCGCTTTTCGTTGAAGCATTTACAGCGTTGAAGCTCTTTGTAGAGCTCACCTTTTGCAGCGTATTCGAGAATCAGATAGACACGACTCTGAATAGAAATAAAAATCACAAATGAATACAAAATAGCAGGAAAATTTAAGAAAATGAATCATATCCCGCAGATTCTAGTGTGACAGAGGCCAAACCTGATCATAAAAATAACCAAACAATCGAAGTATATTGGGATGCCGAAGATGACTCTGGATTTCAATTTCTCTTCGCAGCTGGTGCTCTACCTGAGATTGCTGGAGCTGGTTCTTGAATAGAACTTTCAACGCAACAACATACTTGCTCTGTTTGCACGAAAGACAGAGCAGGTTAGGTAAGGTCTAACAGATCAAAAACCCGAACGAAATTCGAGAAAAAAAAAATTGCACCAAACTTTGAATTCTACTCTTAACATTTTTCATTTTCTACCAGGGTATCTCTGTTTGTTTGAGTGTGTGTGTTTATTGTGGATTGATGATGAAATTAACTTGCCCTATCTGGAAAGACAGAGCAGGTTAGGCAAGGTCTAACGGATCAAAGACCCGAACGAAAGTCAAGAAAAAAAAATTTGCACCAAACTTTGAATTCTACTCTTAACATTTTTCATTTTCTACCAGGGTATCTCTGTTTGTTTGTGTGTGTGTGTGTTGATTGTAGATTGATGATGAAATTAACCTGCCCTATCTGGAAGATAACAGTATCAATGTTTAAATTTACCGAACAGTTAGTTACACATTGATTCTTTATTTTGTGCCGTTCAGACTTGAGGTTTTAATTGAAGCGCTGCACTTGTTTTGTATCCCCTTGCTCCAGCATACACATAGGGGCGTCTGACAGGACGAGGGATAATTACAGATGACTAGAGATATTCTCCAAATTGACTCCAAGCACTTTATGGTGTTTAGTGGATGCAACCCTAGAGCATCCTGCTAATGGTAAAACACCAGTAGTGAAACCTCTCTGCAAGCCCCCGACGGAAAAGAGGCCCTTTCGATCCCATAGCACATCTTAAAACCACCTTGATCAGGAATCCAGGGTTTCTTCAGTTGGGCTGCATCCCATCATTAACTGAGACTAAGTTCAGTCCTATTAAATTTCACAGGTGTAGACGCATTAAGCCCTGGCTTGCCTATAAAAATTTGAAATTTTGCAAACCTGGGTAAGGAAATCACCATTCATTCATGAATGCACCGGGATAATAACTCAAACGAAAAGACAAGGGGAGATCTGAAGTTATTCTTTGACCCATTACACCATTCACCTAAAAAACCTATGAAAAAACCCTTTCCAAAACCTCATCATTGCCGTATTTGACTCCTTAAACGAATGTGAAAGAAAGAGGGTGAAAAAAAAAGAAAAGAGGATGTGAACAAAAACTAACCTTCTTCTCTCTGGCAAGATAAACGTTGCCAAATTTGCCCCGGCCGAGAGGTTTTCCAATGTCGAAATCATTAAGAGTCCAGCGCCTTTCATCCTTCTTAGCATCCTCCTTTTCGTTCTTCTGAGGAATCTGAGCCTGCAATACAATCCACAATCAAAATAAGAACTCAATCCATAATAAACTGATGATATATTCATTCATTCTACAAAGAAATCAATCCCTACCGTTGTTTCATCAGGATTGGCATTGACCTCCGGAGCCATCACCAATATGAATGAATGGATTGGAAGGCAATATGAGATCAGCCCAGATGAGGGGATAAATAAAACAATCAAATGGGAGTAGAGAAAACAGGAAAGAGAGGCTAAGAAGAGGGCTGACTGTTTAATCAGGGCAAACGGTCGAATTCTCTGGCTCTAAATCCCCAAAAAATCAATCCAACTAAGGCCACACCGTCCCAGGAATCTCGGTTGCCGATTCATTCAATTTGCCCAATATAAACGTTTAAACATTTAAAAAAAGGTGATCTTCTTTGGCCATTGCTGAATCCATCTTCCAACGGTCAAAAAATCCACCACTATGACTCGCCAAAAAGAAGGGGAATCCGTAGGATAGCAGCTCCTAGATTCCTTGTCTATGTTTGTGACCATGTTCAAAGCATCTCCATGTGGCTACCTTGCAGGGGCTTTCCAGCTGTATTTTTATAAATTTACGAAGATTAATTTCAAAAAATATATTTTAGTGGTTGCTTAATCATGTTTAACAATGAAATTAAATGAAGTAGTTTTTATATTGATGATGATGATTATTAACGTTTATTAATAAATAATTAGATTTTTTTAAATATTTATATTGGTTTAGATTTTTTTTTTAAATTTATATTTATAATAGATGAAAGTTTTGATTTTTTTTTTTTTTTTAAATCTATATTCGTAATTGGTGAAAGTTTTGATTTTTTTTTTTAAATCTATATTTTTAATTAGTGAAAGTTTTGATTTTTTTTAATAAAATTATATTTAAATCTCATGATGGATATATTTAAGGATAACATCAAGAAATATTGTTAAATAGTATTATTATTTGGTGATTTTTTTTATAATAAAATTATATTTAAATCTCATAAAGATGTATTTAAGGATAACATCCAGAAATAGTAGTATTAGTATTTGGTGAAAGTTTAGTTTTTTTTTAATAAAATTATATTTAAATCTTATAAGAATATAAAGGATAAAATCAATAAATATTGTAAATATAATCAAGAAATATTGTATATATTAGGTTAATGTGATTAAGAAAATTATAATTAAAAATGATTAATAATAAAAAAATAATGATTTCCTTTTTAATTTTAATAGATTTATTTAGTAAACATTTATTTAAATTCAAATAAAGCTAGGAGAATACAAAGGCTAAAGAACTATAATGAAGTATAGACACATACAACACCTATTAGTAAATAGTATAATGAGTTAATTATGGTTATTATTATTAATAATGTCCACGAATGCTAATAATGGTCCATGGAACTATATAAGATGTATTGAGAGAAGATGGTGGGGATGCAAACACATCCCAACAAAATGAAATACACAAAGTTAGGTTTAAAACCAAAAATCTAAAAAAAAAAAATAACATTAGTATATTGAACTAGAACCAAGTAAAACAAGAGGAAGAGCTTTGCACTGAAGCAATTAATTCACAGTATCTTGGGACATTTCCCCTATCATTTTATGTTAAAAAATAACTCTAGTATGGTCATGAGGTCGAGAGATTTGTGTTGGCTAACACACTTGTTGATTGTGTTAGTAAGTTGGTCATGGGGTATTTTCATGCTTCGACTTGGCTGAAAGTAGAAATTAATTAACCTAACATGAGTCAATTTGGAAGATTTGCTTCAAGCAAGATGATGGCATAGGGAAATCATGTCTCAAAAGAAATGGGCTAGACACCTCTAAATTTGTGAGTTCTTGAAAAGGAAAAGAACTATCCTCTGACCTCATAGTATGGTGAGCATCCGAAAACAAATTGATTCTCGATGTCCAATGATCAATAATCCTTCGGCCTATGACCGAGTCGATTCATTAGCACAGACCTTAATTAATTTTATGGACAAAAAAAAATCTATGTTGTGTTATTTTACTATGCATAAACCATGACTGTTTATTTTAATTACAACAGTGCTAGAAATAACCATAAGATACACAATAACTAGCATACCTGAAATTGGGGAAGAAAACGTCGAAGGGAATTGGTGGTAGATAGATTATGGAAAGGGAGGAGCTGCAATATTTTTAGGATGTTGGGTTACATTCGATATTTCCAATTCTTGAAAAAGGTAGTCATTGTGTTTTTCACTAATGTTGTTGAGGAGATTGTGAAACTTATATTAAGAGAAGGCAAAATTGTGCTAGCTAAATAAATCAAGAATGATTCTTGAAGTTTTGTATGTCTTCTTGATGGAGTTTCATACAAGTTTGCAATCCAAAATATTTCAAAATATTTCATACAAGTTTGCACTCCAAAATATGAGAATATTCTTTGTTACGAAGATACAAATATTTTAGGTGTTTTTGTTTTCTGAAATTGGTATATTCAATGATTGGAGTATGTACCTTTTACGATTGCTAGCAAAATTTTACATTGTGAAGAGATGCAATGATGCCTGAAAGCTTTTAGGCTCTACCATGGACAAGGATCTATTATTCCTACACTAAAGGAGTTTTTGTTATTATTAGAGTAGCATTTTGAATGTTTGTATTGAAACAATTGAATAACATTGTATTCATACGATTGAATAAACATAAAAGGACCACATACTTTTAAACATGGATAAAATAAATGCCACATGTTTATTTTTTAATTTCACATGAATATAACCTCATTGTCTTCATATGATTGAATAAACCCAAATTAATTCATAAACGAGGGACTTATAGCCCACTTGCTTCACCAACACAGATCCTATGCAACTATTCCTTCTGATCTCTATTTCCAATGTTTTATAAAGAGCTTTGTCTTTTGAGAGTTGTTAGGCCTATGTTCCTCTGCCCTGTATGGGGATCTCTTGCCAACTCTTGGTTGAAATGACTTCTCTTGGTTGTAACCTACACACAACAACCACTAGCTAGCAATGGTGATTAATAAGTAAGATCAATAGACAACAAGGCTATGCAAACACTCTACCCCTGAGAAATCTATGTAGTCTACTGTCCAATATGCTAACCAGGTATCTTGATTGTAAACTAGGTAATGGAAAATGGATGTGTTCTAGTTCTCAACTGTGTGAATGCAACTTACAACCCAGCCACGTAAAGAAAAACAATTGATGCCTTCAAAAACTCACTGAAACACCTGTTAGTGTGATCAAACCATCATTCAATGGTAACAACCATCGAAGCATAATAATCTAGTGTTTAAGCATGATCATTTCTTGCAACAATGAAACTGAGTGCGTTCAACATAACATCTTTAGCAGGGTTGTTGTGAGTAGTAGTGAGAAAGCACTGAGAAATGATTCCCTTTTCAAGATCAATCGATGCATCTATTTCCTTTTTCTCTGAAGCATGCACACTACTCCAGCAAGAGGTTTCTTTCAACAACCAACATGATGGAATTGATGCTCAACATATTGTCATTGCATAAACATCACTCAAAAGAATGATCTTGAAGGCAAGAATTCAATTAAAACCATCGTTGAAGACCATAATCTCATTGAGCATTGAGAACAATAATGTTTGAGGTTCAAACTTTATCCTCATCACCACAAACACGATCGTGATCTTTTCTTTAGTGTCTCTATTCCCTAGAGATTATGTAAATTATGTAGATTAGTTCTAGCAAAGTATTGAATCACCCAACCACCAACAGGAATGCCCAACAATCAAATGATATTCCCAATAAAAAATGGAAATGCCCCACAATCCACTTTATCTCAGAGAGAGAGAGAGAGAGAGAGAGAGAGAGAGAGGAGATGGCAGAGGAGTGAGAAATTCACCTAGGTAGTAAGGGATTTGACCCAGGTAAGAGAAATTTGACTTAGAGTGATCTAAATTCACCCAAAAATGTCTAAGAATGCCAAACAGTTAACTTCATAGCCTAAGGGAGGAGGGAGGGCCTATGTGCTACATGTACGGACATCGTGCGACCTCTAGGTGAAAGAGAAAATGCTCAGGTACGGGAATTTGCCTTAGTGATGAACAATTTGAATCGAGCTAGTAAATTATGGACTAGGGAAGGAGGAAAATTCCCAAGTATGTTGGATGGCTTCATAACACAGAGAGATTGAAATTGCTAAATACAAGGGTCAAGAACAGAAACTAGAGAAACAACTCTTTCCTTATAGTCTTTGATCTCGAGATCTCAAACAAATGGACGGAGGTGAATTAATAAATGTTGGATTTCATTACTAAGATGGATTCATACACTGGTGTTGATCAACTTTCACACTTGTATGTCATTCCTGCATAAATTACTAACCATAATTTTTATACTAGCATAGAAGAATCAATTGCTTAAGGAAATTCATTGTTCCTAAATTTGTAATTCATCTTCCCATCAATTTAGCCAACATTGGAATCACACAAGTTCGGATCTATTTTGGATCACACCTCCCCATTGAGAGGCCTTTTGGTCCCCAAAATCTCAAGGAAACCAATCTGGATCAATGTGTACTTCTATCTGGAACATGGCTTTGACTCTGACTCATGGCTACAACTTTGATTGTGGCTCTAGCTTTGGCTCATGGCTCTAGTTCTTGGCTATGGGTTTAGCTCTAGTTCTGGCTTGCTTTTTCTCGCAAAAAATTATGTTCACTGACTCTCAACTATTAGCAATCTCCATATCTGAACTTTGGACTCAAAATTCATTCCCATCTCTCTCTTTGTCTTGGAGATAGTCCAGCTTGCCATTCACAAATCCAAGTCGAATGTTGGTCTTCTTGTTTAGTGTCACCCCAACATGCTTCCATCACAGAAGAACTACTCAAGGAAAGTGTGGTTGCACCCTTTTTCTAGGATTAGTTGCTTCCCGACATGGAAACAACTCTTCTCGACCATGTCACTCAAATGATTGTCTTGCATACCCCTACATGGTGGTTGTAGGATTCTTGGTCATTAGTAAGTTGGTCCATCCACTGGGATGTCATTCTTCAACCAACTTGCAATGAAATAGATGTTGGCTCGGGCTTGAGCTCCTTCTTCACTCTCCCTTGCTTCCACCAAACAATGTATTGCTTTGTTGGTGAGGCTAACCTCTTGTGTTGTTGCAACTCTTTGGACAACTTCTTTTTCTTGTGATGGCAATGGAAGAAACTTGTCATCCTCTTTAGTCTTCACTCTCCGTGCTCTTCTCTTCATTGTGAGGTTTTTAGGGTGAATCTCTAGATGAAGTAGCCAACATTTTTCTTCCCAGTGTCCACTCAGCTTTCAGTGGTGGAAAACATTATTGTTGCTTCTACAAGGACTACCTGACATACTCCTTCTCTCCATGTTCCTTTTAGTTATTTGTTGGATTGGAGAAGTCCTCTTGTTATTCCTCCTCCAAAACCATTTAGTATTGTGGCATATGACTTGCTTTCCGAATAGGCTACCTCACAATGTCCTTTCTTTGCACAAAATGAGCATGCCTTCGCATGCCAATAGTTGATAGTGTTGTGGCATCTCCTCTTGCAGCAATGAAAAATAAGAGATGTCTTGTTTGATGAAGACCTTTAAATATTCTTCTTATTGTCCCAATTGATTGGTTTTTTGGTTCCTCTGAGTGATGGTGCGGGTTGAGTCTTCAAACTCTTCTCATCACTACCCTTCTTCAATCCACCACAAGAAGGATGAGGTGGTAGGTGGTAGGTGGTCATGGGTTTTTCACTTCTACAATCAAATCTCGGGCCTTCATGCTTGACCCATGGTGTAGCTATAATGGGGCTTGAGATTCCTTGTCTTCTCTTTCCTAGACCTTGTCCATCGTATCCCATCTATCTCAATAGTTTTGATCCAATTCCCCTGGTATGATTTTTGAAATCACCAAAATGCTCTTCTGAGGAGTTCAAGAAAGGTTTCCAAAGTGGTCTCGGTCATGGTGTTGACATTTGCAGTGGCAATGGAAGGTGGCCTTGCTTCCTGGTGCTCTTGGACAACTGCTTGGAGCCTTTCCAAAGCCTCCTCCTTCTCTACCAACTCTTGTTGTAGCTATGCCATCATCTGAGTGAGTCTATCTTCTTGCCAACTATCTAACTGAATGAATTTCTCTCCCAAGTGTACAAGTTGTGCTCTATGCTTGTCCCAATATATCGTGACTACAATGAGGGAGTCTTAGTGTTCTTCAAACTATTTATTAAACATGACAACATTTTGGCAGAGGTCTCAAGGTTCTTTTCCATCTCTGACGTCCTATTGTTGAACATTTGGACCTACTCTTTCAAGTGTTCATTCTCCTCTTGAAGATGAATGTTGTTGGCCCTCAAGTCTTCCAACTTCTCTCTACTTCCCTTACCCATGATAAGGTCTGTAATGTTATGGAAGCTACATCAAAATCAAGGATTCAACTTCTCTAATACCATTTTATCCATAAATGAGGGACTTATAGCCCACTCACTTCACCAACACAGATCTATGTGAAGATTTCTTATAATCTTTATTTCCATTGTTTTATAAAGAGCTTTGTCTTCTAAGAGATACTAGGCCTTTGTTCCTATGCCATGTACATGGATCTCTTGCCACTCTTGGTTTCAATGCCTTCTCTTGGTTGTAACCTACGCACCACATCCACTAGTTAGAAATGGTGATTAATAAGTAATATCAATAGACAACAAGGCTATGCAAACACTCTACCCCTGAGAACTTTATGTAGTCTACTGTACAATATGCTAACCAAGTCTCTTGACTGTAAACTAGGTAATGGAAAATGGATGTGTTATGGTTCTCAAATGTGTGAATGCAACATACAAACCAGAAACATCAAGAAAAACAGTTGATGCCTTCAACAACTCATTAAACACACGTTAGTGCGCTCAAACCATCATTTAACGATAAGAACCATCGAAGCATAATAATCTAGTGTTTAAGCATGATCATTTCTTGCAACAATGAAGCTCAGTTTGTTCAACATAAAATGCTTAACAGGGATATTGTGAGTAGTATTGATCAAGCACTGAGAAATTATTCCCATTTCAAGATCAACCAATGTATCTATTTCCCTTTTCTATGAAGGGTGCACACTACTCCAACAAGAATTTTCTTTCAAAAACCAACTTGATGGAATGGATGTTCAACATATTATCATTGCATAAACATCACTCAAAAGCATGAGCTTGAAAGAAAGAATTCAATTGAAACCACCGTTGAAGACCATAATTTCACTAAGCATTGAGAATAATAATGTTTGAGGTTCGAACTTTATCCTCATCACCACAGACATGATCTCGATCTTTTCTTTAGCATCTCTATTCCCTAGAGATTATGTAGATTAGTTCCAACAAAGTATTGAGTCTCCCAACCACCAACAAGATTTCCCAACAATCAAATGATATGCCCAACAACGAATGAAAATGCCCAACAATCGACTTTATCACTTAGAGAGAGAGAGAGAGAGAGAGAGATAAGGAAGAAAACAGCAGAAACATAATGGAAATAACTGAAGCAATCAAGAAACCATGATGAACAGAGATAAATAAATATTGGCAGAAAAGGCATACTCTATATTCATCAATGAGCAAATAATCATGTAAATAGATGTACATATATAATACAAAAAGACCATAACTGTCATGTAACTGTATAACAGTTATGTAAACTAACTAACTTATGATTAGAGTTTTAACATCCCCCCCTTAATCATAAGTTCGTTCTTGCTTGAAAAACTGCCACTACTTGACAATCTCATGTGTCAAGCAAATATTCAGAGGGTTGGTTAAAGATGCTCTTTGAACCCTGAAAAAAAATAGCAGAAGCTAATGTCTTCTACTAAATTGGTGGTTTAAGGTTGACCACAAACTCATTTGGTGGTTTTGGGATGACCACAAACCAAATCTGGTGGTTTCAGGATGACCACAAACCAAATGTCTAGCAGAAGATGATGTCTTCTACTAAATGGCATTATTTTAATCTGACCATAAACTAACAAGAGCTCAAGGCTAAAAAATCTGAAAATGTAACAAGCAGAACTTCATGTCTTCTGCTTAATTGGTGGTTTTAAGCTGACCACAAACTATCAAGAACAATATGTTCATGAACAAAACTGCATACCAGGAACTAGGTTTCATACTTGATCATCTATTCATAGGCTCTAAATCAAACTTGGATCCTGACTGAAAAATTTAGATTTCCCCCCTGTCAGGGACAAGTGGTTCAAATTCCCTTGACCATCATTCACAAATATGGCCAAGAAGAGATCCAACACCTGTATAAGCTACTGGAACAAGGTGTACGCTTTCCCAATGTAAAGTGGAAAAGGTTAATCAAATTGTCTTCCGGCGGAGTCTGATGACTCGATCTTCAACTCATAAGACTACATCAATTAGGCCCTGATCGTACCCTATATCATCCAATCTTGAAAAACATTCATGTCCGTCAACTGTAGAAATATCGCCAATCAAGTACGGTTGTACTTGTGTATAAATCCGTCGATAAGAATGCTCTAATAAATTGGCTTCCAAACTCCGACGCCAAGTTCCTAACCATTCAAAATGAATATATTTTCGCTTGCTCTTATGACACCTTACTGAGAGGTGATTTGTCTTCCCACAAAATCTGCATGGGTGAAGATCAAAACAGTTTGACTTATCATGGCCAAACCGGTGACAGTGTTTGCACTGTATGGGCTCTTTATTCAACCGATTGTCATGATCTGGAATATATGTAGCAAAAGCTTCATCAACAATATCTTGTACCTATTCCTCAAGCTCTGTTTTCTTATCATCATTCAAAAAACATCCACTCACAAAGCAAACAGGTTTGCAATAATTAGGAATATGAAAAAGGTTGTTAGCATCATTTTCATATCCTAGTCCATATCGATTTTGTTTAAAGCATAATTCTTCCCATGGTCGAACAATTCTAATTTCTTTGCCACATTTATCAATATTTTTTCTTGTAATAAGGACTTCATCTAATTCATCTTCTTGTTTATGACTTTCATCACTAGTCAACTGAATGTCTTCATTGAAGTCACTTTCATCCTTCAAGTCATTTTGTTTGTTGAAATCACATTGTTGTTTTCGAAGCAAACTTAACTTATCAGATAACATTTTGTTTTGAAGTTTGAACATATCAATATTCGCGTGCGTTACTTGTAAACAAGTAATCACTATACTGAGAGTGCACTTGTTTATTGCAATTGTAGATTCTGTAGTTGAGTTAATTAATGTGTGCAATATTGTAAATATTTCTTCAATTCTTGCCATTATGCAGAATATGGAAGAGAGATGTTTGTTGATGCCACAAAATTCAATTTTGTATCCTGTTGTGCAAGCCAAGAGCGATCGTCTGTTGCATGAATGCCAAAAAAATACAGGATAACCAATGACTTAGACTCACACAAAGATCCTAATACCCCCTTATTCAATTTCGGGTGGGCCAAGGACGCAAAGACAAATATACAATTTTATTATGTTGGATGATCCCCTATAACTCCTTTGACAAAACTTTAAAAAACCCCTTATAACACCTTTCCATGTTCAACTCCAAACTTTTTTTATAATACCATGACAAGCACCCTTTATCACCCTTATAACTTCAAAAAAACATTCACTTATAATAGAGAAAACTCCTCCATATAAATTTTCAATCTTATAACTCCCATATAATTCCTTAAAAAAAAACATATTATATAACTTTTTTTTAAATAAAAAAAGTATGCTTATGATCTGTGATAAAAGTGAGTTTAAAAATATTAAAAAAATGCATCCCTTTTACTCCAATATGCAATAGATTAAGGTTGACAGGGTTTCACAAGAATTCTAAACTACAACCATCATTTGATGCAAGCCTACACTGCGGGCTTTGCCTTTCAATCGGACTTTCTTATCAATCGGTTCTGCTAGCCTAGTTGCACTGTAAAAACGTTGCAATAGACAATCGTAGATAGAGTTACTGGTGTCTTTGTTCTACAGTAACATCATACCTGCGCTCAGATGGTTGGATCTCCTTAAAACTCTACAAAGAGGAGCGCAAGAGGCGGATAGACAATTCATAATGCCTCCCTTACCCACAACGATCCATCCACGAACAGAATCTCGAATTCTTTGTTTGGATGTGCCAACAGTTCTTCAAAGGGTACTTCAATCTTCTTGCAGACTATCACTATTCTCAATGATTCCTCGTCTTTAATTCAATGCCTTCTTCGACAGACCACGAGAATCCAAAATCTCACTACTGGATACCTTACTTGCGGACTTCATGATTGGTATTGCGGTCCAAAAAACTCTTCTTTCAAACAACTCAATCTCGTTGCTTCAGATTGTCCAGCGAACGCCTTTTCCTATTAATCCACAATTTTTTTTAAAACTAATTTGCGATCTAACATGGCTCTGGAGCTCCTCAATCCGTTATTTTCTACTGCAGCGGATCCCCTCTCTGGGTTTTAACGAAGTCATGCACATGTTCCCTCTATTGCAAACTGGCGCTCTCCCTTACCTTCGTTATGGGGCTTCTATGTTATCCTCGCGGGATCTCTTCTCAAACAGATTCTTCTTCAACATGACATGAAAATCTTAGAGACAGATCAAAAAACCGATTTCACTTTTAACATAGCAAACCCTCGGTTCATCAATTCAGATTTTGTCTACCATCACTAAGAACTATAATGCGCTGATAAACTACCAGGACCATAAGATCAATATCATGCTCTGATACCACTGTTAGATTCATAAGGAAGAAAACAACAGAAACATAATGGAAATAACTGAAGCAATCAAGAAACCATGATGAACATAGATAAATAAATATTGGCAGAAAAGGCATACTCTATATTCATCAATGAGAAAATAATCATGTACATAGATGTACATATATAATATAAAAAGACCATAACTGTCATGTAATTGTATAACAGTTAGGTAAACTAACTAACTTATGATTAGAGTTTTAATAAGAGAGACTATGTGTGGACCTGTACGACCTCTAAGCTAGAGAGAAAATTACCAACAAAAGGAATTTGACTCGGAGAGGTGAGCTACAACATAGAGTGAGAAATTTTCCCAGGTAGTAAGGGATTCGACTCAGAGGGATCTAAATTTTCCCAGCAATGTCTAAGAATTTCCAATAGTTAATTGTGTTACCAATGGAGGGAGAGAGAGCATGTGTGCCTCCAGGTGAAAGAGAAAATACTCATGTAAGAGAATTTTCCTCGGTGATGAGCAATTCAAATTAGAATAGTGAAACTATGGACTAGGGAAGGAGGAATGTCAATGTTTCATTGAAACCTGCATAGGAGACCTAGCTAAAGAAAATCCAAACAAAGCTTATTAAGAAAAGGAAAAGAGATTCAATATGGAAGAATGAGAAAATATATTCACACTACTCCAATGAGTTGATTAATGATCAAATGCAAAATGAATGAGCGATAGACACTCATATAGGACATAACATTCCATAATTAAGAAAATCGAACAACCAATGAGCTCTTCTTAGGAATGCATGCATGCATAATAGTGATGATCTAAAATAGAAAGTCTATAATAGAACTAGCTCCAGTTAATAGTGGACTAGTGAGTCGAAAATAGAAATATCTCCAACACCCCCCCCCCCTCCTTAACATCATTATGGAGTAATNCAGTCCCAACAACTAGGCCATATTAGGTACTCATGTACAATGAAACTAATGAACACTGAATAAAAAATGAGGAAAGAGAGAAAACCACATGGGAACAAAACCCCCCCTCAAAATACAATGCACCAAAATAAGAAAAGGAAATTGCTAGGAAATTGTGTTCTTCACTCCAAGATGATCCCACAAAGTTTGAAACTTCAACCTAGTGAAGGTCTTGGTAAATACGTTGGTTGTATGTCAAAAGGAAGGACAGAACTGTAGATCAATGATCATGTCATGTACTAGATATCTGATGAAATGCATGTGGACCTCACTGTGTTTGGTTCACTACCGCTATATTGGATCTCTTTAAAATCTTAGTGTACTCTGATTGTCACACCATATGATAGTTGGACAGTGAAATTGGATACCAAGCTCGGTAAGGAAGTGTTGAAGCCAAATTGCCTTAATGACACAGTTGACTACTCCTCTGTACTTTGCCTATGTGGAAGATAAATAAATGGTTGATTTCTTCTTGCTTGACTAGCAAATAGGGCCTGACCCCAAACTAAGAGTGTACTTGGGAGTGGACTTGTGATCTATTCCATCACTATCCCAATCTGAAACTGTGAAGCGTATGAGATCCATTGCACAACCAACTGCATAGTGAATCCCATAACTCATGGTTCCCTAAACATATCTAAGGATGCACTTGGAAGCCTTCCAATGTAGATTAGGGGGCTCTTGCATGTATCTAGAAACTTCTCCTACTGCATATGAGATATTCGGACGGGTGTGGGTGAGATACAGAAGAACCCCCACCAAATTTCGATACAAAGTGTTGTCCACTAATGGTGTATCCTCGCCATCCTCAAGTTTGATCCCATATAAGAAGGATGTAGGTGCAGACTTACAGTCTGTCATGCAGAATCTATCCAGAAGATCCCTGGCATACTTAGCCTGAGAAATTTTGATGCCAGAAGCATTCTGACTAATCTCAAGACCAAGAAAGAAATGAATTGGACCCATGTATGTCATAGAGAACCTATCATGAAAAATATATATGACCACAACAATGGCTGAAGCAGAGCTACCAGTGATCAAAAGATCATCAACATAGAGTACTAAAATCATCAAAGAGTCAGTAGTCCTTGGCATGTAAACATTGTAATCAGATTTACATCTAACAAAATCATATGAAAGCAAATAAGAATCCATATTTTCATACCATGCTCTAGGTGCCTACTTGAGACCATAGAGTGACTTCTTCAATCTACTTACTAAAGATGAGTTTTGAATAAACATTGGTGGTTGTTCCATGTATATCTCCTCTGAAAGATCACCATGAAGAAAAGCATTATTCACATCCATCTAGTGAACTTCCCATCATTCGGTTGTTGCAATGGATAGAACTAAGCGAATGGAATCCATTGTTGCTACATGAGAAAAGGTCTCATCATAATCTATCCCATGAATCTGTTGAAATCCTTTTGCAACTAATCTTGCCTTGTACCTCCTCACCTAACCATTTGTTGCTCTCTTAGTCCTAGAGACCCATTTGCATCTGACAAGTTTCCTCCCTGATGGAAGTGGAACCAGATCCCAAGTCTTATTCTCTAGGAGTGAGTCATACTCCTCCTACATGGTTTCTTCCCATAATGGATTTCCCACAACCTCACTATAGGTCTACGGATCGTAAGATTGAACCATATAACTATGCATGGGCATCGTTGGTTCAAAAGTTGAAATTACATGAGAAGGCTCCTCATGCTGGGATTTAGTCCTCCTTGAATCCAATCTATTCCCTTTAATTCCACCTACTGCCTGAAGTGTGGACTGTGCCCACTTGGGAATCTGTTAAATCTTCGGCATTGACTCCTCATCTGGCTGTACTACCTGCTCAACTCCATGTACAAAATCCTCTGAATATGTAGCATCCGGCTGTATGGAATCCTCATCTTTGATGTCTGGAATTGATGGAAGCATAATAGTATCTGCATGTTTCTCTGGTGGTGCATGTAAAGGACTCTCCTCAAAACAAACACTATGCTCAAGGATGAGCCAGTCTGTAGAGGGATAAATCAACTTGTACCCTTCACATCATCTGGATATCCCACAAAGATGCAAGGTGTGCTTTGTGAATCTAATGCTTTCCTCTTTTCAGAAGGAATATTGGCCCATGTGATCTGTATTTATGAGAAAAACAAAATGAAAACACAGATCTATAATATTAACACAGAGATATAGTGAATAATAACATAGATATAGTAAAACTTGACTTCTATTAAAAGAGAAATATGTTGAAACTGCAAAAATGTAGATTGAAACAAGCTTGCTAGAATGGTGGCAGCTTAACTCTAAGAAGAGATGGGACAGCTACACTCATTCACAACAAGATGAGTACAATGAAGCTCCCAAGGCATTTTTACATCAAACATGAATGCCAAAACTCTAAACATCCAAAAACCTAACCCTAGGAGATGAAGCGCCAAAAGTCATGTGGGCCCCGTTGGTGTAAGTTGGTACATCAACATCTCAGGGTCATAACTTTTGCATATGATCTATGTTTTAGATGCACGATATCACATTGGAAATTTCACACTCTAAATTTGTCTACAGTGTGACTGTGGTGGGCCTTAAAAACGTTGTTTAGGGCCTCAAAATGACATCGAAAGTTTAAGACTCGAAAAGCTAGAAAAAAATTGCCAAGATAAAAAAAGCGTAACTACAAAGATGAAAATTGCATGTCAATCAACTAGAAGAGGTGGGTGGCCACCAATATCCACTTGGATAAATCCCCCCTCCTTAGGAATCAATGGTCTCCATTCCGTTGAGTTCCCCCATCAGATGAGGAAACTTCTACTGAATTTGGCCCCCGGTGAGCCACTTGCCTTGGTGCAGGAGCTCACCCGATGAAGATGAAGCTTCTGTTGGAAAGTTCCCTTGAACTGTGTGTCCACGATTTGATTAGCGGATGCATGTTCCATGCAGTTAGGGTTGAGCTATGTCAGTGTCAATTGTTCTGTTATCTCTGAGGTGTCCAATAAGGGTGGAAAGTATGGTCGATAAACACTGGGTGCAAGCCAAGGAAGGGGGGAATGTTGAGTTCAAAATCATTGTCACCCATGGCCTTGGTGATGGTATAAGGTCCATAGTGGAGTGGACAAAGCTTCCGATGGGGTCCTATAAGGATTTCTTTCTGCAAGTGCAACCAAACTTTATCTCTCACCTGAAACTTGTGTGGCACTTGGTGTTGATCATGGCGTTGCTTGTACTTGGAATTGGACTTCTAAAAAATATCCTTAACCTATTGGCAGATGTGCTGGATTTGTTCAATGAACCAGGTGGCTTTGTCGGATTTGGTTTTTGCAAGGGATGATTCTGCCTATGTGGATGCAAGGGGTAGTGCAACATCCATGGGGCCCAATGGTTGAAATCTCATCCCCACCTGAAAGGGATTGTGGTCGGTTGAGCTATGTATGGCTATGTTGTAATTGTATTGAGCATAGGGAATACTCTCATTCCATGTGCGTGAATACTTGGAATTGTACATGTGAATAATATGCACGTTAATCCTATTGACGACCTCGGTTTGGCCATCCGTTTGGGGGTGGAAGGTTGTGGATTTGATGAGCTTGGTATCCAGTCGTGACCATAGGCTCGACCAGAATGTGTTGAAGAACTGGTTGTCCTGATCGGAGACGATGGTTTTTGGTATCCCAAAATGTACCCACACTCATTCGAAGAATAGCGTGGCAGTGGCCTTTGTTGTGATGCTCTTCTTACAAGCGGCCATAATCGCCATCTTGGAAAATCGATCAACAACCACAAAAACACAATCATTTTCCTGCTTGGTTGAAGGAAGGCCCAACATGTAGTCCATCAAGATGGATTCCCAGGGCCTGTTGAGAGTAGGCAAAGGGGTGTACATTGTGCAAGACCTGATATACTTGCTGACATCCTGTGGAAGTTTTTTCCAATAGAAATGTTGTTGCAGCACTGCCACTATCTTCTCTACGTTGAAGTGTCATGCTACTCGACTGTAGTGAGCTTCCCAAATCATCTTCGCTCGCTCGCTCGATGGAACACAAAGATGACCCATATGGCACAACAACTCGTCCTACAGATGAAAACCAGTGACAACTGTGTTTGTGCCCAGCATCTGGTAGGTAGTGGGGAAGTTAGGATCACGCTCGTAGAGTTGGGGCCATTTGGAGGTCTCATGTCCGCAAGAGTGTAGTACCATGGTTAGTGCAGTAACTGGAGTTCGACTGAGGCATTCAACAACGTGGTTGGTGCTCCTTGTCTTATACTTGATGTTGAGATGGAACCGCTGCAAGTATGAGGACCATTTTGATGGTGGTCATTCTACAATTTGCCTTGTGTATGCATTAACTGCAAAGGCTTATTATCGGTGTGGATTTATGTCTCCTTCTCAAGAATGTAATGCCTCCATTGGCAGTAGGCTTGTACAGTGGAGTACATTTATTTGTGGTAAGTGGGGTACTTATGGATAGTATCTTATAGTGTCTCACTATGATAGGCCACAGGATGTCCATGTTGAGTGATAATTGTGCCCATAGCATAGTTTGAAACATTTTTATTAATCTCAAAAGGTTGTTGGAGGTCAGGTAATGAGAGCATCGGGGCTGAGCACAAGTGTTGCTTCAAATCATTGAACGCTTTTTGTTGCGACTGGCCCCACACAAATTTTTCCTTTCCACCACCCCTAGTCAGTTGGCTAAGGTCCCATGCAGTGTGGGAGAATCCCAACATGAACCTGCAATAGAAATTGGCAAGGCATAAGAAGCTTTGAAGCTCAATGAGAGTGGTCGAGGTTGGCCAGTCACGGATGACCTGGATCTTGGCTAGATCAACATGCACCCCATGCTCATCAACAATGTAGCCTAGTTACTTGACCTTGTTCATGCTGAAGGATCATTTTTCCAAATTTGCATATAGCTTGTGTTGTCATAGAGTGTGCAGAACCTACTGAATGTGTTGCAAGTGTTCTGCCCAATTCTTGTTGAAGATGAGTATGTCATCCAGATACACCACCACAAAATAATTGGTAAAAGGCTGCAAGATATTGTCCATCATCCTCATGAAAGTTGTTGGGGCATTTGTCAAGCCAAATGGCATGACCAACCATTCAAAAAGACCTTCTTTGGACTTGAATGTGGTCTTCCATACATCGGTCTGCTTTATTCAGACCTTGTGGTAGCCAGACTTCAGATCAATCTTACTGAAGTATTTGGTGCCCTTGAGTTGGTTAAGGAGATCATAAATTTGGGAAATTGGTTACCAGTTCTTGACTGTGATTTTATTTAGGGCCCGATAATCAATGCAGAGTCGCCAGGATCCGTCTTTCTTCTGCACAAGCATGATTAGGATTCCACAAGGTGATGATCTTGGGCAGATGTGCCCCTTTTAGAGTATCTCTTGGATCTAGTGCTTGATTTCTTCGTTCTTTGACAGAGAACAGTGATAGACTGCCCCATTGGGTAGCGGTGCGTCGAGGGTCAGATTGATCGAGTGCTTAACCTGATAGTGCAGAGGTACCCTAGTGGGTGAGGATAAAATGTATTTGTATTCCTCCATGACCTTATCCACTTGTTTCTTCTATGTGGAGAGACCTATCACAGAGGCCATGGATGTGGCTACAACCTTCCGCTCACTTTGAGCGTGAATCACGAAGAAGAAAAACTTCTCAGTATGAGAGATGAACTTCCTACATTGCTTGGCAGAGATCAAGGAAATGACAATAGATGGGACTACCTCTGGTATCCTGTATAATTTCCTATCCAAAGTAATAAAAACACAACGAGGCCTAGACTCATATACAACATGGCATTTCTATAAATAAGGTTGGCCCAAAAGAACATCACAAACTTCAAGGGTGTTGAATTTTCACTAGGCTAGGCTCAAGCATGAAGTTTATTCTAATTTTAGAATTTTACTTGAACCATAGACAACTGCAGTTACACCATAAACAATTTGTTGCAGTAACCAAGATCATAAGAAGAAATACCATGCACAAGTACACAAGAAGTATCCTGGGAAACCCTTCTAAACAAGGGAAGAAAACCCAGCCAATCCTTTGCTATATTCTTCAAGAGAAATACCTCCCACACCATAGACCTAGCACACAAAAGGGTGCTCACAAAACCAAGAAGGCTAGCACCCAAGAGAGGTGCACACTTCAGCCCTAGAATAAGTACTTGCTAAAATTTCCAAAATTGCATGTGCGTTGTGTTTCCTCAATGGGGAAATCACCTTTATTTATATTAGACTTGACACATCAAAAGTGGTGTCTATTGGCACAACAGGGCCGACCTCAATAACTCAAAATATAATTAATAATTACCATATTAATTATCTTTTACATTAATTATCTTTCACTTTATGGTGGGGCCGACATGTACCCTTTACATCACAATTAGGGTTACAGGTAAATCTGACTCTTAGACAATATAACAAGGGATCTCACACACCCACTATTGCTCAACCACTAGGGGCACGTCCACCTGTGCTCAGCCACATGGACGTCCAAGTCAACAGATCTATGTTAAGAACCAAACATCAATATAGCATATAAAAACCTCAGGAAAAGTACTCAACGCCTTGAAAAGAGATAATTTCATATAATAAGCCTCTTCGAGGGGGCAACCTCCTTTTACCCCACTTAAATGTTCAAGTACAAGATGATTCAAAATGAAAATG
>ML776622.1:80805-94281 GCA_009831015.1 Picea engelmannii | reverse complement strand
AACATTACTAATCTAAATTACAACTAATGGCCTAAAGCCGACATAAATAAAATAGCATTACTAATCTAATATGCCCCAATTAAGGGGTAATGAGCCAATATTAGGGCTTAACAATCTCTATCTCATTGTGTCTCACAGGAGAATCATCTGGACACACACTCACTAGTGCTCATCCACTAGGATCATGTCCACTTGTGTTGAGCCACAGGGACGTCCTACTCTATCTCATTGAGTCTCATAGGATAATCATCTGGAGTACCACATCGTCTCAACTCTCTACATAGAGGAGAACAATAAACCCATCACATGGGCTCCTTCACCCCTCACAGGGGTACACATTGTTTCATATCAAATGACACACCCATCTCATGGGCATCTTCCCTTTTTAGGGGAACACAATGTTCCATCTCCATCTCAGAGAGAACGACACACCCAGATCATGGGCATATTCCCTACACATGGGCACACAACGTTCCATATCCGTCTCAGAGAGGAACAACACACCCATCTCATGGGCACACCCAACTCATGGGCTCTCTCACAGGCCGAATCACTCAGTCTGTGTCCTGGAGGATGTCTCATGCATCTGTAATCATCAACAAAGGGGGGAGACATCAAAAAATACCTCATCTTTGAAGGGCTTGATGTCGTAGGTCAGGCGGCATTGTTGGCTGACACAAAGATCACTCCCTTGGCAGAGCCACCTGATCGTGTATGGTTGCAGGTGTGGTGATGTCGACAGGGCCAACCACTTGACGACCTCTATTGAGATGAGGTTCTTTTGGATATTGCTATCAACAATGAAGTGCATTGGAGTACCCTTCACCCACATTTGTGAATGAAAGGGGTGCTCACCTTCCTTTGGTTCATCAGGTTCATTGGGTTGGACCCTGATGGTGGTAGCAATAGTGGCACTAGGTTCTGCATCAATGATCCCTATCCCTTTTTCTAGTTTTGACTCAAAGTCGAAGGTTGCATCAGATTCATAAGTTTTCACCTCGACCACCAATTATTTCTTTGAGCGACATTCAATGGTGTTATACCAGGGGCTCTTATGGAACTCACACCATTTCTCAATGTATTTCTTTGTCTTCCGATTGTCCTTCTTTGTTTGCGGTTTGGATTGGTTTTCCTAAGGTTTTCCATCCTTGTTATGCCCTTTGTTCTATGGGTTGGGGCATCCTTTGCCCTTCTTTTGCTGTGAGGGGTTTGCAGACCCAAACTGCCACGTCTTCCGCTCGATTTTGACAACATATTGATAGATCGTGCCCAAGGACGAAATGTCTAGAAGCTCCATTTCTATCTAGATGTATCTATGCAAACCGTCGTGGTACTTGAGCACCAGATGTCGCTCAGAGTCTTTGATACCCATCCTAGTTCGCAAGGTATGGAAGACATTGGTAAACTCTAGCATTATTTGGTCCCTTCCTTTCCGCAATGTGGTCCATCTTGTATATAAGTCGTCATAACTTCCAAAAATCTAGTATTGTTCCTTAATGGCATCCCTAAAGGAACCCCAAGTGGGTTCAACTACAAATGATGTAGATCCCTTTGTTTCCTTTTGCTCGTAGAAAGTCTCCCACCAATCTTTGACATGGGGGGTGGCCTAGAGGAGAACAAATGTAATATTTTCTCTATCGAAAAAGTTGTGGACAAAAAATACCCTTCCAGAAGGTTTAACCATTTATCTATAACATCCACATCTATTTGACCTTCAAATATAGGAATATCAAAATTGATATGTACCTTGAAGGGGGTGGCGCCTCCACTTGAGGTAGATGCGTCGCCTGTTGGCAGTCCTCAAAGGATTTGTGCAAAGTTATACATCATCTCGTTCCTTTGTCGCGAGAGGGATTCCTCAAGCAACAACTTAAAGGGATCTCCTGACCCATTGTATCTCGTTTCTTCCCCCATGGGTGGTCATCAATTTCAACGAGGCCGATCTTTCAAAGGCTCAATTGGTTCGAGTCCCAATTGTTAATACCCTGACCTCATTGGGGACATGCATAGAGAAAAAAATGAAGAGTAGATCGCTCTGATACCAATAATACGGATTTATGAGTGGAGCGAAATGAAAACACAGATCTATAATATTAACACAAATATACAGTGAATAATAACAAAGATATAGTAAAACTTGACTTCTATTAAATGAGAAATATATTGAAAATGTAAAAATGCAGATTGAAACAAGCTTGCTAGAATGGTGGAATCTTATCTCTTAGAAGAGATGTGACGGCTATGCTCATTTGCAAGAAGATGAGTACAATGAGGCTCCCAAGGCATTTTTACATCAAACATGAATGTCAAAACCCTAGACATCCAAAAACCTAACCCTAGGAGATGAAGCGCCAAAAATCATGTGGGCCCCATTGGGGTAAGTTGGTACATCAACTTCTTGGGGTCGTAAATTTTGCATACAATACTCATTTTAGGAACATGATATCTCATTGGAAAGGTCTATTCGAGGACTACACATTATGGCGTCACACTCTATATTGGTGTGCAATGTGACTATGGAAGGCCAAAAAAACATTGTTTAGGGCCTCAAAATAGCCCCGAAAGTTTAGGACCTCAAAATCTAGAAAAAAACTACCAAGATAAAAAAAAAAAATATCTAACTACCAAGATGAAAGTTATATGTGAGCCAGATGGAAGAGGTGGGTAGCCATCGATATCCACCTGGATCACCATGTGCGAGATCCAAAGATGTGGAAGTGTGTGACATCTGGTTTGTCACCTATCTAAGCCTCAAAATGTGTCATTTCCTCAACAGATCTATGAGGAGACATGTTCAGTATGTAAGAAACACATTTAAGTTCCTCAGCCCAAATCTTGGAAGGAAGAGACCTCGCATGCAACAAGCAACTGGTCATCTCCTTGAGATATTTGTTCTTACTTTCAACAACTACATTTTGTTGTGGAGTGTATGGAACTATATGTTGAAATTGGATACCATCCTCATGACAAAGATTTTGAACATCTATGTTGATATACCCCCCCCCAATTGTCTGTAAGGAGGATATTGATCTTCTTCCCAGTTTGTGTCTCTACTAGAGCTTTGAAGTCTTTGAGATACTAAAAAACTTCAGACTTTTTCCTAAGAAAATAAACCCAAGTATAGCGTGAGTAATCATCAATAAATGTGAGGATATACCTTGCTTTGTTGATTGACGGATGTGGAAATGGACCCATAAGATCACTTTGAACAAGCTCCAAGGAAGAGGATGCTCTCATTGCCTTCCCCTTTTCAAACTTCTCTTCAGGATTCTTTCTAAGAATTCATCCTTCATAAACCCCTTTGCAAGTCGCTACATGTACCTGAAGTTTAAATGACCAAATATCTCATGCCATACTCTACTACTATCATCAACATGCGTAAGTAGTAAAGATGATTTATGGTCAGCAAACTTAGTGAATTTATACAACCTTCATTTGTGATCTACCTCACCAGTTGCAATAATGGAATTGTCATGCATGTTAAGTACATAAATTGAATCTGATGTAAATTCAACCTTTTTACCTGTTTGAGGGATCTAATAAATAGAGAGAAGATTTATAGAAAGCTTTGGAACATGTAAAACATTCTCGAAACTTCCATTAGGGAGTTCCACTCTTCCCTCTCCTGCTACTGCTATTGGAGTATCATCTCCCATGAGAATTGGGGCTCTTGAGCATGATCTCAAAGAATTAAAGACTTCCTCTTTGGCTACCATATGATGTGATGTGCCAGAATCTATAATCCATGAATCAGATGAGGAATTAATTGCAACAAGAGCATGATGATTACCTTTCTTAGATTCAGGATCTTCTACCTTCTTCTTCTTGGCTCCTTCAGGAATGAATTTTCCAAGGTTGTTTTGTTGAAGTACATGTGCCATAAGATTGATTTGTTTCTCCATGCAAGTGGATTCTTCATGATTTTTCTTATTGCAATAAGTGCACTAGTTTCCCTTCTTCTTCTTCTTCTTTTTGGAATTTGAAGAGTCTTTGGAACCTAAAGAATCCTTGAAGGGTTTGTAATATCCCTTTGTTTCTTTCTGTTTCCCATTTCCTTTCTATGTGGATTTTTTATTGGATGACCCTTTTCCATCCTGCATGGTGAGTGCATGTACTTTGGGTTCCTTAATTAGTCCCATATAAATGAGTTTTTCTTGCTCATGTGTGAGAGAATCAATGAACTGGTCCACGGTAGGCATCTTCCACTTTGATCCCAAGAGATATATACTAGAATGGAAAGTGGAGACATAGACAACATATTCGGGTCCTAGCTTCGCCAATATTGTTAGAATAAGTTGGTCCCCTTGTTTAGACTTATAAATACCACAAGATTCCAAGCTAAATATCAAATATTTAAACTTGGTAAATAAAAAATGTATATTATCAAAACTTTTAGGATCCAAGGTATTCAACTCTACCTCAAGCATATGACCTCTCATCTCATCCTTCTTTCCAAAGAGACTTTCCAAGGCGGTCTAGATCTCGTTTGGAGTCTTGCATGCAGCAACATGAAACCATAAATCAACTAAAATTGATTAAAGAAGAAGTCTTGTGGCCTTATCCTTACGGTTCACCCATCTGGTCTTCTCAATCGCTGATGTAGGTTACGTTTCTGTCACCATCATCAAATTGTACAATCCTTTCCTTCTGACTTGGAATAATGCCTTTGGATTCCATTAAAAATAATTGTATGGTGTAATAATTATCACCAAAATTGACTAAAGAATTGGAGTCGTATCCATCCCTCTTACTAGTTCTGAAAAACTCAAAAAAAATTGCCTGAGAAATCACTGAAAACACACTTTTTCAAGAGTGTCTCACCCTGTCTGAAGGCCACAATGCAACACTTAGGAAGTGTCGCACCCTATGCAAGGCTAGTCTACGACACTTTCAAAAACTATGAAAAAATGGTTGTGATACTGATTGTCGTACCTTACGACAAGGAGAGGGTGCAACACTTTTCTAATGTTGCACTTTTCGATAGGGAGAGGCTACGACACTGTTAGATACATGGATTAAACTCGCCAAAACTTTGATTTATCTCTTCTCTGGCTTGTGTAGTTTGCTCCAAGCAGCTCATATTTGATACCATGTCAATGTTTCATCGAAACCTGCACAGGAGACCTAGCTAAATCAAATACAAACAAAGCTTATTAAGAAAAGGATGAGAGATTCAATATGGAAGAATGAGAAAATATATTCACACTACTCCAATGAGTTGATCAATAATCGAATGCACAATGAATGAGCGATACACACTCATATTGGACATAACATTTAATAATTAAGAAAAGTGAATAACCAGTGAGCTCTTCTTAGGAATGCATGCATGCATAATAGTGATGGTCTAAAATAGAAAATAGAACTAGCTCCAGTTAACTAATAGTGAACTAGTAAGTTGAAAATAGAAATATCTCCAACAGAAACCACCCAAGCATTCCCAACAACTTCATAACACAAAGAGAGAAATTGAAATTGCTAAATACAAGGGCCGAGAATGGAAACTAGAGAAACAATTCTTTCCTTACAACCTTTGATCTTGAGATCTCAAACAAATGGATATAGCTGAATTAATAGTTGTTGGATTTTATTAATGAGATGAATTTATACACTTGTGGTGATCAACTTTCACACGTGTATGCCATTGTTGTGCAAATTACTAACCAAAATTTGTATACCAGCATAGGGGAGTCATTTGCTTAAGGAAATTCATTGTTCTTATTTGTAGTTCATCTTCCCATCAATTTAGGCAACATTAGATTGTTAGACAGCCATAAATACATTGAATCACTCATACCAAGTACTAGAATATCCATCTAAACTAGCATACAAGCCAATAGCTTAAGCAACATGGAATAGTGAAAGCACACAATACATAGCAGTTCAACACAATGGACAAAAAGAGTTTAACTTGGAAACCCAAATGAGAAAACCAACTTCGAATGGGGTCTCAGTCCTTCATTATGGAAATCTTTGATTACATGCTTTCATGGCTCTCTATCCTCTTCCTCTCTTGGCCAAAAAAAGACCCTTTGAGAATGAGATTGAAGGAAGAAATAGGGAGAGCTAGGGGGTAAGTGAAGGCCAACATCCATGACCCTTTGTTTCCCATTCCTCAGCCTTCTCTCGTATTTCTTTTATTTTCTTTTCCATTAATCCACTTTTCTTTCTCATCTTCATTTTGTCTTATTCCATTTTTACATTTGCATTTATTTACTAAAGTTTGTTAACCTTCATAAATTGTCGAATTGCATTGTAGTTATTGATTCTTACACCCATTTGTTAGTTCAGATCCATTTCGGATCATAAATTGACCACAAACTATGAATCATGGATCAATCAATGTCGCATATTTGTTTAATATTTATTTTTACTAGATAATGTTTTATTTATGGGAAATTCTCAAAAACTCTTACACCACTTAATTTACTAACATTGCACCATGATTATAAGAAAATTTTATTTTCAAATGACATCAAATTATCTCAAATTTATTGTTGCAAACCTAGACTTTAAATGTTATGATCACATGGATTTGAGCCATACTCAAAATCCTTTGTTAGTACATATACCTCTTTTTGAAAGAAAACATTATATAATTTGTTCAATTACATTAACATAATTGATGAATAAATTTTCCATTTTTTCATTTTTCTATGATAGAGCCGACTCCAAGAGAAAACCCTCTTGGATGAGCCACTCACCTCTCCAAAGAAAATACATACATAAAAACCATAATATATCCCTAAGATATCTTTGTTGTTTTGACCCATTGAGACTACTTGTCTTGCATTGCATGAACTATCATCTATGATAGAGATGGCTCCAAGAGAAACTCTCTTGGATAAGCCACTCACCTTCAAATAAAATACACACATAAAAACCATAATCTATCCCGTGTGTGTGTGTGTGTGTTGTTTTGACCCATTGAGACTGTTTATCCCACCTTGCACAAATTATCATCTATGATAGAGACATATCCAAGAGAAAACCCTCTTGGATGAGCCACTCGCCTCTCAAAAGAAAATACACACATAAAAACACAATCTATCCTTACTACATATCTATTGTTTTGACCCATTGAGACTACTTATCTTGCCTTGCACAAATTATCGTGGCAAGAGGAGGGTTCAATCAATCAAATCATAAATAATTTCAACAAAACAAAAATTGTTCTTAGTTGTAGGGGCTCAATCAAATTGATCTATCAACATAAATTTGGTTAGCATGGTAGAAAATAATATGTTTTACATGTATATCCAGTGCATTGGCCATGGGCTTCTCAAATCATTGTTGTGCAATGTTAGAGTGGCTACAATGCAAGGAGGTGAGTTTATATCTCAATTTCAGGATTTTGTATAGTCTTGAAGAAGGAAGCACTTTGAAGTGCCTATGTTATTGCTAATGATTGTGATGATAGTTGGTTTGTTATTTAAATATTCTCATGATGTGGTTTCAATGTTTTCACAAAATCCTTGGGGAAGGTGACAAGAGAATGTGTGGTGTCATATACAACATTGGGTTTATCATCTTGTAGATTGTCTTTGGATTTTTCAACTACTTTAAAGAAAATGCATATGGTCATTGGTGATGAATTTTCTTCTCTATTGTGGGTAGTTGGCGTGAATAATGCCCGAAGTATGTAAACAAAACCTTTGTTGGGGATTCCCATGCACTATCAATAATGGAACAGGAGGAAAAGTTGCAATTATTGACAATGGCAAAGAGATTGTTGTACACCAAACATTATCCATTACATTTCATTCCTAATATAGAATCAAAGATAAATGAAAATATATTCCTCAAGCTTTTAAAGGGTAGGGGTGGAATGGAGTTATATTTTCTTGTATCTGTTGATGATAAAAGTGTTGGATTTCAATTTCGAGGTCAACAATGCCTTTATTGCTTGAGCTTGAGATATTTAACAAGTCTTCGGGGAGACAATGTCTCACTTTATACAAACAGTGTCATCAACAAATCAATGTTCCTTTGGAGCTTGAACTACATCAAAACCCATATGAAAATCCGTGCACAATAGTTTTTTTAATGACCCTAAGAGGGGCATATATGGGTGTAAATTTGTATGTAATAGGGATCAACCTAATAAAAAGGCCACATGTGCAATGAATGATAATAGATATATATAGAGGCTAATATATTCATTATGGAGGAGGAACATGTGATTTGGAAAATGTATTGGGGTAGTTGGAAGAGGTTCTCCTATTATTTAAGGAGTTATTATGTAAGTCAACTCTTTGTTGTGCTCCATACTCACATCTTGTCTACATTTGTGTACTTGGTTTATTATTCTATTTTTTTTATTTGGTACGTAACAATTATAATGATAATTAACAAGAATAATTAATTATCAATAATAATGGTAATGATAATGATAATTAATAATGATAATGATAATCACAGTTATGAAATTTTGTGTATCCATAAACATAATTATGATTTTTTACCTCTATAACATTCAATTAATTTACAGGGTGGCAGGTGCAGGAGGGGTCATTATTAACTCCAGGGGAAATGTAGAGATCATCTATGCATGGAGTCTAGATATAGCCACCAATAATCAAGTTGAAGAATACGCCCTTATCCAAGGTGTTCTACTAGCCAAGGAGAGAGAGATTCAAGATCTCATCATTATAGGAGACTCCTCACACACAATTAAAAGCTTGGTCAAACGTTCCATGCCAAGGTATGTTCAACTAAGCAGCATTGTTAACAAAAATAAGGCACGTACTCAAGGCTATACCAGAAGTCACTTATAGACACATCTTGAGGGAGAACAACATATTAGCTAATTCTCAAGCCAACTTGGTCAGTTTGGCTCAAAAAGGGGATACTTGTATTAATGGGAGATTATCCCATCACATAATACATTAGTAAATGCATTTCACGTCAAAACTCATGCAGACACAACGGATGGCACATATGGGCAAGGAGGAAGTCGTCATGATGATAGTTCATCCCATGTCCGCACTTAAGATGGTTAGCATATCTAAGCATATTAAACACCAAGTACATCATCCACAAAACCAAGGTGGGATTGTGTGTGTGAGCCTCAACAGAAGTGATGGTTGCATTGTTCGATGGATTGTTAAGACGAGTTTGTCACCTAATCGACATCATGGAGGTATGTGGTAATAAGTTTGAGTGTGAGACCTCCCCTCTTTTATCTTTGAGAAGTCCTCACAATGAGAACTTGGAAGTTTGGCTCATTAGTGTTCTTTGGATTTAGAAGTTATCATTATGGAAGCACCCTACACCTAGTTCACCCCTGTTCAACAGTCCAATAGGAGAATTGGGAGTAGAGAGTATCAGGTGGAAATTTGTGGGCATTGTTTTATCGACGAGATTCTGGAGGATTGGTACATAAGCCTGTGTTTGTAAAGAAAAATATCGGGCCTAGTAGTTCTACTCGTCTGGCCTACTTTCACCTATATCTGAGAGGGAAGAACTGGGATTGAAGACTTTGAGGTGTGTGCATGGGGGTATGGCTTTGGTGACTTCCTTCTGTTTGAATCAACACCACTAGGCTTCATGTGTGTTCAGACTTTGAAATTTTTACCTCGAGGGCCCACTCTCTCCATAACTCACTCTCGAGTCTCGGATATTCAACGTCGACAAAATTGCATTGACTCAAAGGAAGTTCAAGTTAGGCATTCTAGACATTCAAGTAAGTTTTTCAAGGCTCTATGTTTGGGGAATATTTTCTTGTCTAAGGTTCCATGGGGTGGCATTTTCATAAGCTTCCCTCCTCCATATTGCAACCTCCTTCAGTGGAAAAGAAAATATCTGGTCCAAATGCCTCATGGAAAAAATAAGTCCCTAGTGTCCCCTCGAGAACAGGAAAGTAACATAGATGAATTATGGCATTCCCTCCAACAACTTCAACTTGTAGTCCAGGACCTCTCCACGCAAGTAACCTACATATCGAAAATTCTCATACAACACCATACAACTATGAGGCAACAACATGATGAGGTAGACTCAATTCGGTCACAAGTGGATAGTATGTAGGTTCAGTCAACACCGACCCCCATGGTAATTGAGACAACACCTTCAACTAGTGGCTCCTCCCCTACAGTGGGCAATCAGGCATTCTAGACATTTAAGTAAGAAGTTCAGGGCTCTTTGTTTGGGGAATCTTCTCTTGTCTAAGGTTCTACAGATTGGCGTTTTCACAAGCTTCCCTCCTCCATATCGCAACCTCCTTCAGTGTAAAAGAAAATACCATGTCCAAATTCCCCATGGAAAATCTAATTCCCTAGTGTCTCCTTAGGAACAAGAAGATAACACAGATTAATTATGGCATTTCCTCCAACAAATTCAACTTGTAGTCCAGGGACTTCGACGCAGGTAACCTACATATTGGAAATTCTCATTCAACACAAGACAACCATGAGGCAACAACATAATGAGGTAGATGCAATTTGGTCACAAGTGGATAGTTTGCAGGTTGAATCGACATTGGACCCCATGGTAGTTGAGACAACACCTTCGGCTAGTGGCTCCTCCCCTCCAGTGAACATTCCAGCACAAGATATGGGAAAAGAAGAGATGCATTTGCCTGATCAAACCAAGCCATGAAATTAATGTTCTACAAATATGTTTGTATTCTAGGCATATTTTAAAGAATATATACAACCAAATTTTGTAATGTAAGCACTCCTCCCAGGGAATGGATCTATAGTAGGATAGATAAGATAAGTTTAATGATGGAAAAGCAATTTTTGCCTCGCCTATGGGCACATTTTGGATCATTTTGTAACTCTTTGTGTGCTTTAGTCGCAAACCTTTTTTATTGATATAATATCCACTAGTTATTGTTAAAAAAAAACATTGAATTAATTTCACACCATTGAAGCAAAACAAAAATGCATATACAAATGTAATGATGAAATTTTAAATTAAATTTTAAAATAACCATGTATTGTTTATACCTATGAACAAGTTGTACCCTATTGCTGTAAAAAAATTTGGAAATGAAACGTGTAAAAAATTTTGAAACGTCCAATGTTTCTACTGGACACTCCACCCATCATCAATGGCACATTCTAGCTTCTCGTGTCACTGATGATGGGTGGAGTTTCCACTTGAAACATTGGACATTTCAAAACTTTTTACAAAGTTCATTTCCAGAAATTTCTACACCAAGTGGTACACTACCACCCCAAGGAAATTTCAACTTTCTATACAACATAGCATAAAAAAAAACATGTACACATATCAAGAAATGCAATGAATTTAACATCATAAGTTGATTGATTTGTTGTTAATTCCCTCCTATTCTTTTAAACCATCCTTATCCTCACTTCATAGAAACATAATAAATGAACAGTTGTTCAATAAAATTAAATAAATTTCTTAATTTAATGATGTAATAAAAAACATATAGGTTAAATAGTTGTCATTTAGTTATCATAAATTAGATTAATATTAATTATTATTGTTATTATGATAATGATAATTAATTATTATTATTATTGATTGATTAAAAATAATTAAATAATCAATATTTTTTCCCAAAGAAAAAAAACTCTGTATTCATGAAAGGTGATTATACATGTTATTGTCCCCTACGGGAAACTGATCTTGGCTTTCTAGCCTCTTCTAAAATTAAAACTAAGTCCCCCTTACTTACTGCAAAAAAAAATATACATCCTATGTTTATCACATACTTCAAATAGAGTATATCTAGTCCAATCTTGACTTCATATTTACACAACTTTAATATCTAAATACATTCCAATAGTAAACAACTTTATGACATTGCTTTTAAAAATGAAATTTCATTGACTCCAACTCCTCCCCATCTATAAATTCGTTGAAGCCTAAAGCCCCAACTACGAGAGATAAGGCTTCTTTCGACAGCTCATCACCTTAGATCCCATTCAGCTCTCGATAGATTCGTTTGAAGGATAGCCATTCAAAGGCTTTAAAAGAGTCTAAGATATCCTAAAGTAGAGGGCCAAGTTGAACGTTACCAATGTAGCTTTTTTGTTTACCTAGTCTATGACCAGCTTCAAGTTGCTCAATACTTGTAGCTTCCTTGCACCTTTTCTCGTCGTGCCCTCCAACAAAGTACATAAAGTAATAAATTATGCTCTATTTTTTGTACCCCTTCCAAGGGCGTACTTGATATGCACATAATGGTTCTGCTTCAAGAAAAGAACAACTCCTACCTTGTATACAGGTGGATGACCTTCATTGGCACCATCAAAGAATCCTCATGGGATATCAAGGTCCAGTTCATGCATAATCGAGATCCTACGGTTTTTTTCTTTTGTCTCAACTTGAAACTCCTTGGATATGTTTATAATAAGAACTGTAGTAATTGTGGGAGGAATGTCTTCATTCCTAAAAATACTAGAGTTGTCTTCCCACCATAAAATGTTAACCATAATGCATGGAAACCCTTCAGATTGCTTCACTCTTTTGTCCACGAGCCAGTCACTACAAGGAGAACACCTTCTAGTGGAGGTTTTTAGTGTTGAAAAGTTTGTCAAAATTTTCAAAAAATCCTCCTCTACAACCTCCTTTATTGGTTGTGAAGGTGTTAGCAGAGGTTTTAATGGATGTTCCATACAACCAAAAAACAATTGGCGGGCGGAGGTTATACCGGATGTTTTTTTTGTGTGTGCTTTTATTTTCAAAACACATCGGTGTGCCCTTACATAAAATGGCTCGATCCATACCTAAACATAAAACACATTGGAGCAACCTTACATAAAATGCCCTGGTACGTACATAAAACCAAAAATGCGTTGGTGTGTCTTACATAAATGCCCCAGTGCATACATAAAACAAAAATGCATTGGTGCACCATTACATAAAATGCGTCATTACATAAAATTCCCCAATGCATACATAAAATGAAAACGTGTCAGCGCACCACTACATAAATGTCTCAATGTATACATAAAACAAAAACACAGTGATGAGTTTATAGTTATTACACCCTGGATTCCCATTTTGTTGTATGCAGCACTAGCGCACCTTTATTTTATATCTGTCCTGGTGCTGGTATAATTCGTATGTGTCGGTGCATGTTTACCCTGTGCATCAAAAGGTACTGAAATTTCAAATATTTGAAGTGAGAATTTGGAATCATTCTTTGTTCTGAAGCATCGGTGTCTTTATTACATATAAAGCACCAATGTGTTTATTTTATTTAAAGCATTGTTGTTGTTATTATATTTAGAGAACCAAAGCATATTTATCACATGCCCACCATAAAATTATAAAACGATATATATTATCGCACGTTATATGCATCAGTGCTTCAGTATGACTAATATGTAATGGTGCTTCAATATGCTTAATATGCATTGGTGCGTAGAATCCCTTAAAAAACATTGATTTCTATATTATTTCACACACCATTTTGTGAGTTCATAAGAATGCACCAATATGTATATATTTTAATTAATTGTTTTTTTACAAATATTTGTTATAATAATATTG
>ML776622.1:38108-80705 GCA_009831015.1 Picea engelmannii | reverse complement strand
TGGTTGCTTCACAAAGATTTCTTCTTTCAGTCCACCATGAAGAAATTTTGTCTTAACGTCCATTTGCTTTGCTTAATCATAAGCATCCACTAATGTCAACAACAACCTAATAGAGGCCATCTTAGCCACTGGAAAGAAGGTTTCAATCATAAGTAGTTGCTAATGTTAACAACAACCTAATAGAGGTCATCTAGGCCATTGGAGAGAAGGTATTCTCATAATCCACACCCTCTACTTAAGAGAATCCCTTTTCTAGCAAACAAGTGTTATACTGCTCCCCAATACCATATCCATTATACTTCTTCTTAAACACCCATTTGCATCCAACCACCTTCCTTCCTTAAGGTAATTCCTACAAATGCCAAGTTTGGTATTGTTTCAAGGCATTCATTTTTTCCTCTATGCCTTTCTTCTAGTGAGGGGCCTCATCATCATCAAGAACCTCTTTGGCGTTTCTTGGCTCTTCACCCATGGAAGATAAAGACATAGAACTAAAATTAATTGGCTCATAGCCATATCTATCGTTGATTAAGTGATCCAGATTTATAAATGGAACGAAATGGAATACAAATGTATAGCAAAGAAATACATAGAGATATAGTAAAACTTGACTTCTATTAATAAAGAGAATACATTGAAATTGTAAAAATGCAGATTGAAACAAACTTGCTCGAATGGTGACAACTTATCTCTGAGAAGATAAGTGACAACTTATCTCTGAGAAGATATGTGACAGCTACACTCATTCGCAAGAAGATGGTTACAATGAAGCTCCAAAGGAATTTTTAACATAAAACATAAATGAGAAAACCCTAAACATCCAAAAACTTAACTCTAGGAGATGATGCGCCAAAAGTCATGTGGGCCCCGATGGGGTAAGTTGGAACATCAACTTCCCGGGGTTGTAACTTTTGCATATGATCTCCGTTTTAGGCGCACGATAGCTTGTTGAAAAGAATTATTTGACGACTACACATTTTGCTGTCACACTTTCGCTAAAGCCTGTAGTGTGATTGTGTCATGCCCAAAAAACGTTGTTTAGGGCCTCAAAACGACCCCGAAAGTTTAGGACCCGGAAAACTAGAAAAAAATTGCTAAAGTGAAAACTGTTCTTTGAGCCAGTGGAATAGGTGGGTGGCCACCGATATCCACCTAGATTAGTCCTCCCCCCTTAGGAAGCAATGGTCTCCATTGCGTTGAGTGCCCCCATCAGATGGAGAAACTTCTGCTGAACTTGGCCCCAGGGGAGCCACTTGCCTTGGTGCAGAAGCTGCCCTGCTTTGACAACCCGATAAAGTTGGATGTGAGTGTTGAGGAAGACCAGTGAAACAATGTGACTAATTTAAATGTAATTTGTGATGGTACGTTTTGTAGGCTAAGCATTAAAGGGGCGTATTGAGAATAATGATTAGCTTAGAAATTGGTTTAGATTTGTTAGGGTTAGTTGAAATCTCTTGAGAGATTCTCTCAACAACGGTGTCCAAATATGGAATAAGTTGGATCTCACAACAAGATTGTAAATGTTTTTATATTGTGCAAATGCATAATGAAAAATAAATTTGGTGTGCATCTTGTTTTCCATTTCTATAGCCTCAAATAAAAAAAAAATTAAAGAAATTAAGGGAGGGCTGCCTAATCGTGCGTCTTCCACATATTTAGAGCATTGAGTCGTGATGACATGCGAGCAAAGAAAACGCTGGTTTAAATTTCCTGGTCGCATTGGCTTCTTTCTCCAGAATATCCACAAGCTCATTCAAAAGGAAATTCAAGAACTCATGTGCATCCTGGTGCATATAACTGCGGGAATTTTCATTTTCCTTTTTCACTCGTTACACAAAGCTTTTTGGAGCAATAACACCGGTTTTCTTCTTTGTGAGTAAATCTGAGTAAAGAGGTCAGCCAAGCATGTGAAGAGATTCTCCTCTGTTTCTCTCCCAGTCTTTGTACGACTATAATACTCCAGCAACTACTCTCTAAAAGGAAGATAGGGTAGAAGAGCCTGAAGGACGGACGCTATTGCAGTAGCAGGTATTGCAGAAATTTTCAATGCCAAAGTAGCGTTCACCATCCGGAAACTGATCTCCCAGCGCCTTTTCCAGTCTTGAGCCGGTGGTTCCCATGACCATATGCTCGTTCTCTCCCTCTCTCTGCTTGTAGGGGTTTTGTCAGGATTTTAGAGGTCCGACCCTTAAGCCCACGAATTACATGATTCATGGCAATTACGTTCATAGATCTAAGAAAAAGAAGAAGATGGAGCACAGTAGAAGCGTTACTGACTCATAGCACTGGTGGCGAATCCTCTGTGACTGACCCTCGGATGCCTAATATTCCTTCTGTTAGTTTGTTGCTTTATCCCTTCCTGAATTCCACTCCTGAGTTTGTTGCCCACCACTATCTGTGAGATTAACCCCATTCAAAACGCTACTTCAACTGCCTAACAAACTGCGAAAGCTTCCCTTCCAGATGAATCAATTTTGAGGCTGTTGCAATTGATTTGTAATGCGTTGGTTTTAACTTTTGCACTCGTTGAGTTTTGAACTCATGACCATTGTTTTTATTTTTCACAAACCAAAGTTAATTTTATTAGTCAAATCCATGGGCAGGGGTCCCTTCTCTCTCCACAAACAAGGAATCTCATACATTAATCTAAAAAAATTAAAAATCCATGGGCAGGGGTCCCTTCTCCACAAACAAGGGGTCTCATACATTAACCTAAAAAAATTAAAAATAGATTATTATTATTATAATAAAAAACTTTCTAAAGCTTGGTAGGGTTGTGAATATGGTGGAGAAGGCACTAGTTTTCCAAGGCCATTGTTTCGGTTATAAGGTGATAAGAGAGTGGTTATTGGTGGATATGGAGCGTGAGAAAAATTATATCTTTAGTTTGTTAGATTTTGTAGCTCGAACGTACTTCTGCATTGTCGACACTCAACATGTAGAAAAGACTGAGCAAATGTATCTCTCTAGTGACTTTATAAAGTGATTTTATAAAGTCAAGTTGAGCCTTTTTATATTTAATGGGTAAATGAGACTTTATGAAGTGTGGGTCACTTAAGTGATTTAAGTGAACTCAATGGACAATTAAGTCACAACTGTTGATCTCATGAGGGCAAGATTTAATCTTGACTGTCTATCTCATTGGAAGACCAAGGGTTAGGGAACTTACTCATTAATGAGTAATAAAACGAGCACTAGAGGAGAGGTGGGGCACACATTTCCCAAGAAGAGCTTGAGTGGAAGTTGAAGAGTCGCAATTTTCAAGAGAGAGTTTGAGCTAGAGGAAAGAGTAGCAACAAAGTGGGATTGACACAAATTCCAAGGAAGGGAGGAGGCACACATTCCAAGATAACTTCAACATTAAAGGACAATCTGTATAGTACGAATTGAGAGGGTCATACAACATTTATTGTTGGGCCGTACAATTGTTTTAGGCATAGAAATCGAGGCAACCATTTCAGTAGGGTTTTGGCACGATTTTTTAGGCGCCTAGCTGAGGAAAAATCCATATAGAAACATGCAACTACAACGCACATATTTCAAGGAGGTTTTGTTGCCAAGGAGGCCATACTTTTTAGGTCGTACAACTGAAATTTGAGTATAGATTTCGAGGTTTGATTTTTTGTGGTCTTTGGCACATTTTTCGAGGTGATAAGTGTTGTTGTAATTAATGTTGAATTTATTGCTATTGTAAACTCAAAATTTTCCTATGAGCTCAATAAGAAGAATCTCCTTGACTGGTTTTCCCCTTGTGGGTTTTTCTAGGGGCATTGCCTAGAAATTCTCCGTGTTAAATATGTGAATGTGTTTTTTGTTCATTTATATTTCCGCTACTACATTTTCCAAATCTTACTAAATCTGTGTTTTTGCTCATAAAGTACAATAGTTTTGTTGGTTAGACTTAACTCTTGCTACCCTTCTTGGGCTGACCCGGGTTCAGGTCCACTTGGTTTCTAACAAAACCCCCCTAAAACTATCGGCCCTCCTGGTAGACCAGAAGAAAACACAATGCATAGGATGCACTGCACAGTCTCATCCGAGATAGTTCTTATGAGTGGCTGCAACGCTCAGGGGCTTGCAGTCGGGGAAATGAGTGGGGATCTGTGATTAACCTCTGTAGTCTTCATTTATTTAATCTAACATTTAGTTTATCTGGATTAATTTGTCATTCTTACTCATGCATGCAAATTATCAGATCTAACTAAGTCATTCATACGTATTCTAACATCTAATCATTAACAACAAATGAAATACACAACATTCAATCACATAACACATGATCTACCGTGGTTCACCTCTCCTGGGCTACATCCACAAAGATTTGGCTGCTCTGCTCTTTTATTATTATGGTTCCAAAACTACAGTGCCTCGTGCATTACAACTCTCCATCATAACAGGTCGAGATCTACAATGAGGCGGACTGGATCACACCAGGCTCCTCAACCTGTGATCTAACCCTCAAGATGTCCCTTAGTTCCTCTCCTCAACTCAACAACTTACAAGATAGATCGGATTTACAGTCATTCTGTCTTTTTAACATCATAGTAACACTGACCAACCCAAAAAGAACAACAATGAACAACACTGCACGACCCCCGACCTAGACCTCATGGGTACCTACTTATACATATTTTCGGCTTTCCAGCCATTACATTCTCTTACCAAAACCCTAACCCTATCATGGCTAGGTCTTCTTGCATGTGTGCCTCACATGCCTTCCTCTTATGCATGCACGTATGTTTTACACGTGTTGCTTCTTCTGCATGCGCATCTACCTCCCACATCATGCTTTTCCCTCAAAATTGTCCTACGCCCAACATGCCCCCAACACTGACATCATGACTCGTCCTGAGTCACTGCCTAACTCCAGTGTCTGCCACTGCTTGTGCCAGCGCTTCGTACATATCTACTACCCTTTGGCACTAGTCCCGAGCCTGGCTGCTCTTTGTTGTCATTGCTTGGACCACCTACGCGGTGACTGGTGGTCTTAAGATCTCGCTCCCCTCCAAGCCTATCTGTTCGAGCCATGCTTTCGTTGTGTCGATTTCCATGACCAACTGTTCTACCTTTTCTTGTAGGGGCTCCAAATGAGCCTACCATGCGATATTTTGTGCCTGCATCGATTTTTCTTCTGCCTGAAGGTTCTTCATTTCTGCAGTTGTCTTAATCTTCTCTGAAAGTGCCATTGTCCTCTGTCCTTGCTTGATGTCTGCCATTGTTGCATGCAATTTATCCTCCTTTCCTTGCAGCGCTTGTAGGCTCCCATCCTCTAGTAGCTGGGTCCATAGTTGGTCACTCTTCTCCAACAGTTCTGCCACTCTATGTATGTTCTGCGCGGTGTTTTCTATAGCTGTTGTCCCGTCTTGCTCTATTTGCGCTCAGACTGCTAGGGGATTCATAGGTACCGCGTGCTCCTCCAATTCCTTGATCTTCTCTTTATATTGGTGCAGAGTCTGCACTATCTTTGTTATCTTCTCCTTCGAAGATGCTTCCTCTGATGTTGTGTCCTCTGAGATGGCTTGAAAGACTTCATTTATATGGGTCTCCATCTCGTCCAGTTTTTGTTGCGCTATCTCTCTCTTCTGCCCTTCCTGGTTGATGGCTTCATTCAATACCATATTTTCTTCCTGCGCTATTTGTAGATTCGTTGCGTCAGAGCTTGCTCTGGACTGAATCTCCTGCGCGATGCTAACCTGTAACTTATACAATGCCTTTGTTTGTATCTTGGGCAATGCCAAGTCCAACGTTTCGACATCCTTCACGGGCTTCTGTGATGTTTCCTCATCGATGAACAAAATATCCGGTGTTATGATAAAGTTAGCACTTCCATGTGTCATGATTTGTACTGTCTCTCCGACAGGTGTTCCTTCTCTTACTGGCGCCGGTTTCTCCTTTTGTTGTTGTTCTGCCTTGATCCTCAACTGTTCTAGCACAGTTTTTACCTCCTATACTTGTTCCAAAGTTGAAGCTCGATGGTCTTCCACATTTTCCCATACTTTTGACAATCGATCTTCTACTATCGTGGCTATCATCTCTACGTCATCTGTTGTCAATGATGTTTCCATTTGTTTCCTATGGGCCTTTTCTTTCTTCCTAGCGCCACTTGCTTGCTCCCTTGTTCTCTTCCTTTGGGCCTCTTGCTGTTCGGATGCTTCTGGCACCCGTGTATCCATGCCGATATCCTACGTAACTTCTTCATCTATGGCTACATCTTGTGCCTCTGTTTTCACTTCCTTTGCACTCACCTGTTCTATCGGTCGTCCCGATGTGTAGCCTATGGACCCTGTGTAGGACCACACCGTGACTTCTTTTGTGTTCTAGTTTTCTTTCGAATTGAGCTTCTTGCCCCCACTGTACCTATTGTTGTTTTCTTTTGTTGGCTAGCGCCATTCCTGCCTATTTGTTGCGTGGGGACTGTGTAACACACCCACTACAACATAATTAATTTTTTTTGCCTTTTCTTGAGGGACAGAATCCCCGAAGTCTTATGGGGGCTTAGCGTAGGCTAGCTCTTCCCTTTTCCACCTCCATGTGATCGTCGGTTATGACCATCGGCCAAACAACTAGGCGCCTTTTTGCATTTCGCGACTCAGTGATATAAGCGAGTCGAGTCTTTCGACTCTGCAAACCCCGAAATGTCGAAATGCCGAAAAGGATTCGATTAGCAATTAGCCCCCTGGGCTATGCCTTGGCCCATATGACCACTTCTCATAAGACCGCAGTCTTATTCCCTTCAGGACTTATCAATACGAAAGCCCAACCTCTTGTCAACGGGACTCCCGAATTCCCAATTTCCGATTTCCCGATGGACTCTTCCTTTCGGGATTTTCCCCGAAATCCTGGATTGCTGCCATGTGTCCTCCCTCAGATAGACAGTCCTCGTCGTTTCGCGATTTCGCGACTTGCGACCCCCAGTGACACAAATCTTCTGTTAATTCGAATCCTCGGTATCCGAAATACCGATGGACTCTCGATCTCCGCCACGTGTCCTCCACGGATGGACGGTCCAGATCGTTTCCCGACTTCGCCAGGTGCGAAGTCAAAATGCTCACCTTCCTCTTTTGTTTCCTGATGTCTGAATCCCCGAAATGGGTGATCTCGCGACACGTGTCCTCCCTTAATTGGACGGTCCAGATCTATTTCGGGACTTCCACCAGGGAGTGTCCCGATCTCTTGTCCTCGAGACCTCCGAAATCCTGAAGTTCCCCTCCAAAGGGAGATCAATGGCTATAAGCCTCCCCCGATCCGACGGTCCTGGCCGTATCAGGATTTCGGAAATCAGGAGTTCGAAATGCAAGAGAGTCAAGCCTTTCGACTCTTCAAACCCCAAAACCCGATACTCGAGTTCTTGTCTGAGATCCAACGACTCTCGATGTCTTGGATCCAACGGTTCGGATCTTTTCGGAGTTTCGTGAACTGAGAGTTCACGATGCAACGACTCCAAAACTCTTGTCACTCCAATCCCCGAATCCTGATATGGGGATTCGTGTAGGAGATCAACGATCCTCGAGGATTTGGATCCAACGGTCCACGAGATTTTGGAGCTTTCCTCAAACTCTGACCGCTCACCACGCGTCTCCTCCGATGGACGATCTAGATCCTTTCGGGACTTCTTCTTTTCTTCCACAGAGCACATCAGGGTTTTGGGTATCGGGATTTCGCGACTTGCGAAGACAAGGGTTCTTGCCCTTTGGTTTCCCGGGTGCCGAAACGTCGACCGACAACCACGTGTCCCTATACAAGGACGGTCCAGATACTCCCACAGACCTTGGGGATCTACGGTCCCGATTTATTTTCTACTTACGAAGATAAAAAGGAAAGGGATTGAGGCATTAACGCCCTCGTTTATTCCTCCAATCTAACAGTCGCGACTGACCTTAGATCCTCCGACAAGATCTCGTCCGTCGATCAATACTTATCCACACTTTTAACTATTTCGGGGTTTCAGTTGTCGGGATTTCGCGACTCGCAATGACCAGGGTTCTTGCCCTTTGATTCCCTGAGTGCCAAAACGACGAAACGCTTCCCGAGCGCCACGTGTCCTTATGAATGAACGGTTCTGGTACTCTCATGGACCTTGGGAATCTACGGTCCCGATTTATTCGCTACTTACGGAGATAAAAGAAAAGGGTTAAGGCATTTAACGCCCTCTTTTCTTCCTCAAATCTAACGGTCGTGATTGACCGCAGATCTTTCGACAGGATCTCGTCCATCAATCGATACTTATCCCTACGCTGCCATTTTAGGATTTCACGGATCAGGGTTTTGGGAATTGCTAGAGTGAGAGGACTCGCGCTTAGATACCCCGAGTGCCGAAATGCCGAAATGTCGAGATTTTAAGAGGCCCATTCTTCCTCGTACAGGATGGCTAAGACTTGCACCACCAAATCCTCTTTCAGGTTCTTGGTAAGCTTTCCAGAGAGGGTATCTCTGTGGAGAGATCTATTCCAGGTATTCCTGGAGACGAATAAGGGCATAGATTTCCCAAAAGTAGACTTGAAGTCCCAATTTAGTTCAATATACATATATATAAATCTATCTATAAACATAAGACATACATAGTCTTTCCATTATAAGCATGCAACCACCATTTCTGGTCAAAACACCACACAAACAGTCTTATACTGAAACCATTTATAATTGCACAGACTATGATCATAAATGTCAGAATATACATTTCAGGATGCAAGATGTAAAACACTTATCAGAAATAACACCAGGTGTGATTGTAACTGCTGAGAGGGGTGCTCGTTTCCACCCAACCATAGGCTCAATGACTCCCAACGGATTTACCACTAGCCACCCCTGAGCTGAGACCACGATGCTGCGAGACTGAGTCTCTGTTTTGCCAGTGATCAAGAACGAAGGTTACTCTCCTTCTTCTCTGCTATCACTCACTCTATATATTTTTTTCCAGAGTCTTTTTCCTTCTTCTCTTCCCCTCGCATCTGCCCCTTGATCACACACTCTTCCTGCCTTTTCTCCTTTCGGTGAGGTTGTGTGTGGCACGATATTCCTCGCGGTGGTCAGGTCTTAGGACTCTATGGATGGGCGGTTCATCCCCATCCCTCATTACTCAGGAGGAGCCATTTACCTACCAACCCGACGAGTCATTTAATTCGGAGCCAGCGAGCCGCTCTTGGTTCTCCGGGCCAGTGAAGTCCAAATACAGTATTGGTTTCGGTGGAAGTTAACGCCACCATTCCAGGTGCCTTCCACCACCTTTCTTCAGCCATCATGGTCTCTTTTTCAGCACATCCCCTCTCAGCAGTCCTGCAATATATATATTCATAATATTATTCACATTCATCGATCTTTTTCACAAGGTCCATTCATATCACACATTCACATTTCTGAGTTTGCCACAATACTTGGCCAGTATAGTTATTTTTACAGACTGGGGGAAACAGGGTGTTACAGACTGTGCTAACCTGCGTCTGGATTTGTACTACTGGCGTTTCTCTTGGAATCTCTGGCACTTTCCACTCCTCATGCCATTCTTCGACCTCGATGTAGATGTCCCGCGTCGTCACACAGTACTTTAGCTGCAACCATTCCTTAGTTGGTTCCTTCTTTTCTTGTAGCCACATGCTGTGACGTGATGCCTGGAAATTTGCTATCCATCCATACTCCTGGAAATTCGCTATCCATCCATACTCCTGGAGCGAACATGTCATTGTTGAATTTCTGTACCTTGGGATCTGTTGTCACTTATAGGTTTGTGCCTATCCTTGGAAGGAACACCGTGTATGTAGGTTCGTGCCACCCTATGAGTGAAACAAGGATGAGTAACCACGAGTAGTGGAACTCAGAGCCCCAGTATTGTGCATCCTTACAATCTTCAAGGAATGAGTTGAGTAGATACGGGGCCCAGCTCATCGAGCTCCCCTTTGCGCACTACGCCGCAACTGCTACTACTCCCATGGGCACTTCTTCTTTTCAACACTTGTGCATTAATTTGCAACTGAGCAATCTGGTTGCAAATCGTGTCACATGATCATTGATGTCATTGATCCCAATACCTATTTTACCCCTCTTTGTGCCATACTTTGCTTTGATTTCATCTGATATGGCTTTTGCCTTAGTCTTTTCTTCTAAGTATTGCGATGGCTTCTCCCCATCTGTTAGCCCTGTAATCTTTGCGATGAGGTCAACGTTGATCGATACTGGCCTATCCATCCATAAGATGCCTCTGTGCACCCTCACTAACAACTATTTAACACATCTATTTATGTGTTTCCCACCCCGAAGTGTGGTATGTCTAATAAGTTCATGATGTTGGTGTTGTACATTTCCAGGATCCACTATGCAGGCTCCAGCAGTGGCACGCTTGATGGGCCCTCTCCCCTTCTCTCTAGGTAGCTCTACGCAGCCAAATCTAGGAATTTTGTGGCATCAGAGGCATCATGGTCGGAGTATTTAAGTCTACCGACTCCTCTTACCATGTTATCCTTGGTTTTCACTTCATTGGAAATTTTCGGCATTACTATACTTAGTTCTGCCTATGTGCTTTGTACACCCTGCGCACTGCTTTCTGCTCTTAGATTCTTTTTCCCTTGTGGGGACGATACCCCACCCTCTTGCTCCATTTTTTTTCTTTGTTTCTAGCTCTAAGCCCTACCACGTGGAATCCATGGCTGGTTCTGCTTCCTATGACCCTTTTCCCCTAGACATGTTGGGTTCCGTCTGTTCGGCGTCCTCTATTGGCTACTCGGGCTCCTGTGCGGATCCCTGCTCCTCTTCTACATGTAATGTGGTTTTCTCATACTCTGGTGTGTGGATTTTGTCCACATCCACCACTGTGGGCATCTCGTTGGTTCTGCCTTGTGGCACCCTTGTGCTACTCTGTGTGCTTTGTCCCATTTTGCTTGGTGCTCTAACCCTCGGTGATGACATGGTGGTGAAATGCAAACTATAGGTTCTCAAATCGACAGATGGTAGCGTAAATTTGCACTCTATTTCTCTTCCGCTCAGCTCTGCGTTCTTCTCCTTAGCAAATAACACAATGGGTCAGTTCCCCCCTTTCTTCGACTTTATAGTGGGGTAGAGAAGTGACAGTGGTGTCGCACTGGTAATTGTCATTTTTTCACTTTTCATTGTGTTTCCTGTGCGTTGTACTTTTTTACCTGTTAACTTCTCTTCTGCACATCGTGTTTTCGAACCCTGGTTTTCTTGCAGTGCCTTGTTCCGTCTGCCCAATTCTATTCTATCAAGGCCCTCCATGTGCGTTGATTTTATTTTTTATTTTTATCCTTTTTACTTTTTATGGTTTTTTTTTTAACTATATACATATCTCTTTACTACGCGATATTTTCTAAGTACTAGGAGCTCGACTGTCCCTATACATCTTCAGTCGACTCCCATTGATCATTCCTCTTAGTTATGTACCTGCTAAATCTTTCAACTATACAACTCCCCCATCTGTGACAATCTTCACTTCATATGGTCCCACCCAGTGCATTTTGAATTTTCCTGGGTGCTGAAGAAATTTACTATCATACACCAAGACTAGGTCTCCCTCCTTGAATTTGTTTTTTTAATATGTCTATCATGCCAAGATTTGTCCCTTGCTTTTTGTAATTTTTGGTGAAATCCTGCTAGAATCCTATCTTCTTCCATCACCATCAGCTGACTTAGCCTTTCTAGTACTGTGCCTCGTTCTGTCATGTTGGTGATTGTTGCTATGCGCAGACTAGGTACCGAAAATTCTAATGGCACCACTGCTTCTTGTCCATACACTAGCCTGAATGGTATGTTGCCTATCAACTTTTTGCATGTAGTCATGTATGCCCATAATATTGTTGGTATCTTCAAGTCTCAATCATCTTTGTTGACATTGTAGATCTTTGTCAGTGCATTCTCTAGGATCTTATTAAAGGCTTCCACTGTTCAATTTGCTTGAGGGTGATATGGTGTACTCTTTTGATGATATACTTCAAACTCCTTAGTCATAGCCTTGATAGTATTATTGATGAAGTGAGTGCCTTGGTCACTCATCAAAATTCTTGGGCATCCAAATCTAGTGATCACTTTCTCAAACAGGAAGTGTGTTGTTTTCTCTACACTGCAATGTTTTACAGGTGTTTCTTATGCCCATCTCGTTAAGTACTTTGTCGCAGTAATGATATAACTTGTTCCTGACCTCTTTGCTGGTGGATTAATTGGTCCCACAAAATCTATTGCCCATTTATCTAATACTTGCAAGGTTACTTGTGGTCTCAAGGGAATCTCATCCCATCTATTAGGTTTTCCAAACCTCTGACATACATCACATCTTTGGCAATAGTCCTTTGCATCTCCGTGGATGGTCGACCACCATATTCCTGCACACAACACCTTCTACGCAGTAGCTTTTTCTGCATAATGTCCTCCATCGATTCTCTCATGGGCCTTTGCTAAGATCCTAGGCCTTTCATGTTCTAGTACACATCTTCTCAAGATGTTGTCTGCACCCATCTTGTATAAGTGTCCTGCAATCAATTGATAGTCTGCAACTCTAACTACCAGATTTTTATTCTGTGAAGTATTGAATTCTTGTGGCGTGGTCCCTGTACTCAAATATCGAATGATGTTAGCAAAATATTCATCAGCTACTTGGACTGAAAATAACTATGCATTAGGGAAGTTGTCCTCTAAATTCGTAGGTTTCTCTCCATTGGTGATCCTTGACAGGTGATCAGGTCCTGCATTCAACTTCCCTGGTTTGACTATCACTTCAAAGTCAAATTTCTAAAACAACAGTAACCATCTAAAAATTATCCCCCCCAACATTGGCTTATTGACTAGGTATTTGAGGGCAGAATGATTTATGAAAATTTTAAAGTGTTTCCCAAGTAGAAAGTGTCTGAACTTCTGCAATGCATATACCATTGCTAAGCCTTCTCTTTCTGTAGTATTGTAGTTCTGCTCTAACTCTGACAATTTTGTGCTTGCAAATACTATCAGATGGTCTAACTCTCTTGCTTTTGGCTGTGCCAGAATAACTCCAAGTGCTATGGTTGATGCATTTACATGCACATGAAATGTCTTTCCCCAATATGGGGATACTAGTATCAGTGTTGTTACCATCTTCTCTTTTAGAGTGTCCAATCCTCGCTAACAGTCCTCATTCCACTAAAATTTACTATCTTTTTTAACCATTTCTCCATCGGCGCGGTGATCTGCGCATACCCTTTTATGAATTTCCTGTAGTATCATGTGTGTCCCAATGTTTCTCTCAAATGACGTACTGATTTTGGTGGTGGTAAATTAACAATCACTGCAATCTTGGCAAGATTTACCAGCAAGCCTTGTTTACACACTATATGGCCCAATAGTATCCCAAAAGGTGTCCCAAAAATGCAGTTCTTGATATTTAATGTTTTCTGACACTACCTGCATCTTTCCAACATCATCCTTAATACCTCTACATGATCTTTCAACAGACTGTAGATTGTCCAATCATCCATATATACTTCTAAAAACTAATGGATGAATTCTTTGAATGCAGCTATGACTATTCCTAAGAATATTGTTGGTGCATTCTTCACTCCAAAAGGCATGACTATGTACTGGTAGGATCCCCATTCTGTGGCAAAGGTGGTCTTATACCTATCTTCTAGAGCTATCTTGATTTGATGGTAGCCTGAGAATCCATCTGTGAATGAGTATGCTTCATGGTCTCCTACATTCTCTAATACCTCATCTGTGAAAGGGATGGGAAAAGGGTCATGTAGGCAAGCATCATTCAATTTATTGAGATCTACACAGATCCTTATCCCTCCATACTTCTTCTCCTGAACTACCATAGGGCTTACCCATTCAGATTCCTCCACTGGTTCTATGATTCCAGATTCCAACATTATGTCAATTTCTGCTTTTACTTTTTGCTTATATATTGGGTTTAGTTGATATGGTCGTTGTATGACTGATCTAGCCTCAGGTTTGAGAGGTATCTTCATCTCTCCTAGCTCTCCTAGCTCTCCTGCTATGCCTTCCATATATGTAAAGGTTGTTGGGAATAGGTCACTGTACTCACGTAACAACTATGTTATTCTTTCTATTGTTTGTTCATCCCAGTAGTCTCCAATGCTGGCCATTTTGGGATTGTCATTTGTCCCACTATTTACTTTCTTCACCTTGATTGGCACATAAAATACTTTGGATTTGAGAGATGGACCTTCCACCTCCCTTTCCCCTTCAATTTCTGTAACTTGGATGTTGCGTGGGTCATCTTCATCTAGTGCTTCTTCCTACACATGGTAGCATGACAATAGTTATTTCATTGTCTGTATGTTCTGTTGTTTATACTTTGTTATGAGTTCAACCTCTAGTTCTTTAATGAATATTACCTCTCTGATCTATTTGAGTACCGAATCTATGTTGGGGTTCTCATGTTCAAATGAGGTGACTATAAAATTTTGTTGCAATGTTGCGCATTCTGCAGTGCCCCTGCACAATTCCTGGTCTACATACCATTTTGTTGGAATTCCTTCCAATGTGTGAATAAAGTGATGAGACCATTCTTCTGGTGGTGTCATTCTCCATAGTGTTCTACACTTCTCCAAGTGTTATGCTGGTATCCCTTGTCCGTCATATATATGCAATTGATTCCTTCCCTGTTCTGGGCCAAATCTGATGCACAATAATTGCTTACATTGGTACCAGTCCTTGACTGTCCCTTTGTGTGCATGCCACCATATTGCAGATGTTGCCTTGAGTGCTATATCGAGAGCTAAGTGCCTCTAATTTTCTAACACTTCATCTTCGTATCTTTTTAGGAATTCTTCTAAGTCATTAACCCCATGAAAGCTGAGAGGTTCTCTTATCTATGTACCTACCCATCTTACTATGCAGTCTATTCTTGCACACCTTCTTGTGGAGACTTCATGTAATCTCTGCTGCCAATTCTCTAACCCTATATCTGAGTATGATGCGCATGATGTGATACTTCTCCAACTAAGTACCTCGTATGCAGTTGGATTCACATAATATTCTTCTCACGTGGTGATTCTGTATAACTGATTAATTTCCTCTAGGTCTAAACAAGTGGGTTATACAAACCTTTCTCCTTTTGATGGCTCTAATGGTGCAATGACTCTGCACTCTCTTGACTCGAATGCCATCTTCCTTGTCTTTAGATTAATTACGGCTTGATTATCAAACGCCCAATCTAATTTAAGCAATGTCGGTTAAGGTGTTGTGCCATCCACTATTTCTATCACTTCGAAATCAACTTTAGTGCGCACTCCATCCAGATCTGTTGTCACACCCTTTAGCCTTCCAATTGGAAGAACCCTATGTTGATTTGCAAGTTTCAGCTGCACAAGTGAATATCCTAATGTGGGCTCTCCCATACATTGCCATGTCTTCTTGGGTAGTACATTCACTTCAGAGCCTAAATCCAATATGATATCCCCCATGTTGAAATCTCCAATGTTGGCGTTCAGTCTGAATTCTCTGCTTGTCCTCCTCCTCGTATGCAGATGATTAACTGAATTTTGTTCTAGCTTTCCCTCTACATCTGTGTTACATCTTTCTAACATATTTTGTACCACTTTAACAAATGATGGATCGTTTAGTAGTTTAACACAAGATTGCAGAAAATCCTTTATGGTACTTACTTGTCCTATGGTTTGTGATTCATTAGTGTGATCCAATGATGAAGGCATCTCCTATGTTGGTACGTCCTGAGTATGATGTGAAATTGATGTAGATGCAATGTCTGGATTCAAGAATTCTTGTCTGGCTTGCTTGAATATCTCATTTTCGTTCTGCACATCAAAGTGCTTCTGTGGTTTGGAATTCTTCTTCACCCATTGGTGTTGTGTTAGATCTTGTCTTACCGCGTCATCTCATGTCTTAGCTCCTCTGCCCATAACTATGTTGATATTTCTTCCACCACCCATCACTTCTGTAGAAATCCATTGAACATTTTGATTGTTCTGATTTCTCTTTTTTTGGATCTTCCCAAATAGTGTCAAACAATCTTCTGTTTCATGATCAGATGCACGAAAATACATACATGTCATAGGTGGAAGTGGACATTCTCTTACATAGTGTCATGGTTGCTGACAATTATGACATACCACTGGTCCTCTGCCTCTTCCAAAGCCTCCTCTTCCTCTGTATCCAGCTTGATATCCTCATGTTGTGTTGTACTGAGGCACATGTTTATACTACACAAGATTATATTGTGGTTGTGTGGTATTGTACTACGGTTGTGCAGTGTTATATTGTTGTGGTGCAGTGTTATATGGGGTTGGTACTTGGTTAAAATATGATGCAACTTTCCCTATCATCATCTCTTCCTGCACCCTATAGGTGTCTGATGTTCTTTCCCTCATCAGCTCCATTTTCCTACAATCTTTGTCATCATGGCCTACTAACTTGCAGAAGTTGCAATATGAACTCTTAGGCACTGTCTGGTATTTTTGCATCATTGGACAATGATATGGATCATGCCCCTTTGTCTTACAGATTTCACAACATAGTCCTCCTGTCGGAAAAGGGTTTGGCAGTCCTGTTTCCATGTACTGCGCGAATGTTGGGCATTCATTCTTATGGTGTCCTTTTGTCCTACATGTGGTACACCAAACAACTTCTCAGTTGTCCTTACTCTTGTTTTGGTTTAATTGAAATTCTAGATTCTTCAGGTCCTCCTTGAGCTCCTCTATTGCTGGATCTATCTTCTGATATTGGTTCTCCTCGAGTTGTAAGGCTGCCTGCAGAGCCTCTTCCTGGGTCTGAAACTTCTGATGTCTCAAAGGGTATTTCAAGTGTGGTAGTAGTGAATTCACAAACAAATTCCTATGTTGCATATTTGTCATGACATACTTGAGCTTTCCATTCAATCGTTTGAATATTTGGTCTATCTCCCAAACATATTCTCCTGGTTTCTGTCTGATTTCTATCATCTCATTCATGTATTGATCCTCTGAGATAGGCTTCTGGAATTCATTTATCAATAGATTCTTGATATCCACAATCGTTTTGGTTGTTCCTAGTGAACTGTTTGCAGCTAAGCTCATGTACCAATCCAGTGTGTGGTCTCTTAGCGTGATGGTTGATTGTGCAAGTTTGGTATCCTCCTTTGTGATCTGCTTTGTTTCCTAGATCTTTTATGAACAAATGCTTCTCCAGTTCCTCCGACGCCTCTCCCTTGAACTCTAGTAATCTGATGGTGGGATCATGTCCTTCCATCCTGAATGTTAAACTACTACCTTCGTGCAGTGTAGATCCTTGACTAATACTTGCTGAACTGGATCCCCCAACTATTTTTCCTTGTGTAGATGTACTTCATGTTGCGTTTCTTCCACTGAAATTCGGCTGTCTAAACGGTGGTGTTCTTTCGGGTGTATTAGTCACACATGGGCTTATGGGTTTCACACTGACACTGATATGGATATGAGTTCTGGCTCTGGTTTCTGCTCTTGGTCCTCTTGTTTTGCTTTCGTATGTTAGGCGTAGTATTTCCTTAATCTGCTCCACAGACCGAAGATCCTCTACCTCTTCTTCATCTCTTTCCAAGCATTCCCCCGCAACTATGGCTCTCTTCTTGTTGTTCATCTTATATTGGTAGGGTAATCCACTACGCGTTCTTCTAGCTGTTGCCATGATATGCTTGATCTGGTCTTGCTTCATCATGATTGGATCCAAGGCCTCCTCCTTCTTTCCTTTATCCATCTCTTCCTCCATTTCTCCATCTCTTGTCAGTGCTTCCTTCCATCCCCCATGCATGCAGGGAAGTTTTAGTTGTCTAAGGCCATTGTCATTGCACCTTTGTTATACAATAGCATCTTGATGGAAGTATAAAACGATATGATATACCTACCTTGAGGTACATTCATGAAATCTTTCTCTGTTGCGCTATAAGACTTCACAGTGTCTACTGCAAACTCTATAATAAAGCCTGCAACAATGTTGTCTAACCAGAAATATACTACACACATAAATTTATTGTCAACTTGTTGTAACTGTGTGATCTCAACATGGTTCCACTCTATCTGCCTGATATGAATTGTAGGGTGGTTTTCTTTCAACCTCAATATCCACTCATGCAACACATGCGAGATATCATAGACAAATAATTCATGCAAGTCATTGAATACATACTTGTCCAAATATTTACGCGGTGTTAACTTTGAGTTTCTGTTTTCTTTCTGCGCAAATTCCAGCTCATTTGTTTTTAACCAGCTCTCGATCTCTGCCTTCATTGGGTTCCACGGTCTCGACATCCCCTTTTATATTCTCATTATTTTAACGTTGTGTCACCAAATCTGACATTATTTTCACAATTCTTCAACAAATCTCATTCACTCAATCCCTTTTTGTTCCAACCAGCAACATAACCATTTGTTGGTTAGACTTAACTCTTGCTACCCTTCTTGGGCTGACCTAGGTTCAGGTCCACTTGGTTTCCAACAAAACCCCCCCAAAACTATCGGCCCTCCTAGTAGACCAGAAGGCAACACAACGCACTCGATGCACTGCGCAGTCTCACCCGAGATAGTTCTTATGGGTGGCTGCAACGCTTAGGTGCTTGCAGTCGGGGAAATAAGTGGGGATCTGTGATTAACCTCTGTAGTATTCATTTATTTAATTTAACATTCAACTTATCTGGGTTAATCTGTCATTCTTACTCATGCATGCAAATTATCAGATATAACTAATTCATTCATATGTATTCTAACATCTAATCATTAACAACAAAGGAGATACAGAACATTCAATCACATAACACATGATCTACTGTGGTTCACCCCTCTTGGGATATGTCCACAAATATTTGGCTGCTCTTCTCTTTTAATATTATGGTTCCAAAACTACAGTGCCTCACACATTACAACTCTCCATCAGAACATGTCTAGATCTACAATGAGGCGGACTAGATCACACTAGGCTCCTCAGCCTATGATCTAACCCTCAAGATATCCCTTAGTTCCTCTCCTCAACTCAAAAACTTACAAGATAGATCAGATTTACAGTCATTCTATATTTTTAACATCACAGTAATACTAACCAACCCAAAAAGAACAACAACGAACAACACCGCATGACCCCCGACCTAGACCTCCTAGGTATCTACTTATACATATTTTCGGCTTGCCATCCATTACATTCTCTTACCAAAACCCTAACCCTATCATGGCTAGGTCTTCTTGCATGCGTGCCTCACATGCCTTCCTCTTCTGCATGCATGTTTGTTTTACACGTGTTGCTTCTTCTGCATGCACATTTGCCTCCCACATCATGCTTTTCCCTCAAAATTGTACTACGCCCAACAAGTTTACTGAAGTCTTTATTGGAGGTTGAAATATGATTTGTGACTAAGTGTTTGTCTTAGTTATTTCAACATGGTATCAGAGCTAGAGCTCTATGGTTTTAGCAAACAATATATTTGGCAAAGATTTGTAGTGAAGTGCAAAGGGGATTTTCTTGAAAGAAGGAAGGGGAAGAGTTGAGTTTCAATTGAGAAGGTCATGGCTACTAGCTTGAGGTTAAAAGATAGGTTGGATAGGGCAGTGAAATTTAGTCCTTGGAAGGAGAGGATAGTTTTGTTTCTATAGGAAGCTAAGTTATGGGACATTGTGAAAAACACACAAACGAATCCCATTAATGTTCTTACAGATGAAACTCTTTTGGCAGAGTTCAAGAAGAAGAACGTGAAGGCCAAGAGGATGATTCTTGATGCAATCAAGGACGATGTTATTCCCCATGTTGCAGGAAAATAAAATGCCTTCGAGATTTGGGCATCTTTGACCAAGCTATACCAAAGTTCCAATGAAAATCAGAAAATGGTATTGAGAGAGAAGCTGAGAAACATAAAGATGACCAAGCCTGAAAAAGTGTCCTATATCTCACCAGAATCACTCAAGTTCGTGATGAATTTGATACAATTGGAGAGGTTATATCGGATGGGGAAATGGTTAGGACTACTCTGAATGGTTTTTTAGAGAAGTGGGACACCTTTGTTAAAGGTGTTGTCTCCAGGGAGAATCATCCCAATTGGGAGAGATTGTGGGATCAGGAAGAGACTCGTGAGGAGGCTCTTTTTAGCAGACAGTTAAAGGGTGAGGAGAATGAGGCGAGTGTTTCCCTTGTAGCAACAAAGAATAAGGACAATATGTCTTCTCATGGCAGGAAGAAGGACATGAGTAAGGTGAGATGATATGCATGTCATGAGTTGGGACATTATGCAGGCGAATGTTTGAACAACAAGAAGAAGAGACAGGAGCTAGAGGTATCAACATCAGTCGAGTTTGTTGATTTCACAGAAAAGTTTGGGAAGGAGTTTGTTTGGGAAGGATTTTTCCTTGATGGCTTGTCTTGCAGGCATTGGGTGCCTAGGGTGTACATGCACTCTTGCATGGTTCTTGGAGAGTGGGGCCTCTCAGCACATGACGGGGATGAGGTCTGTATTCCTCATTTTTTCAATGATCAACTCAAGCAACTATGTGGGGTGTGGGGTTAGCACCATACATTTTCTAGTTGTGGAAGGAGTTGGAAGTGTTAAATTCTAAATGGAGTCAGGAGGGTATTTGGAGTTGACCGAGGTATTATATGTTCTCGAACTACTGTTGAAATTTCTTTCTGTGTAATCTTTTGAGATAGATGGATGTGGGATTGTGTTCTCTCAAGGAATTGCATACCTATATCCAAAGGGGATCTCTTATGACCTAAGAGTGTTTCTTGGTGTCTAGTTGGAGAGATTGTACAAAGTGCTTGGTCAACCTGTAGTTGGATCCAGTGGGTGGCTAGAGCCCAAGTCTGAAATTTGTGAGGCTTCAGATAGAGGACCTTGGATGAGTAGGTCTCTTGATCAGAGTTCAGTCCAGGTAGCTAGAAATGCTTCAAGTTTAGAGGGAGCAGAGGATTCCAGTGCAGTGGGAGTGACTACAACAACAGAGGACATGATGGGGTTGGAGATAGATCCAGGTCCATAAGTACCTCCTTCGCTAAGAGGGAGTGTTAGATTTTGTAGCTCGGAGGTACTTCTGCATTGTTGATGCTCAACATGTAGAAGAGACCGAGCAAATTTCTCTCTCTAGTGACTTTATAAAGTGAGTTTATAAAATTATCTTATAAAGTCAAGTTGAGCCTTTTTATATTTAATGGGTAGAAGTGACTTTATGAAATGTGGTTCACTTAAGTGATTTGAGTGAACTCAATGGACAATTAAGTCACAACCATTGATCTCATGAGGGAAAGATTTAATCTTGACTGCCTATCTCATTGGAAGACCAAGGGTTAGGGAAGTTACTCATTAATGAGTAATAAAAGGAGCACTAGAGGAGAGGTGGGGTGCACATTTCCTAATGAGAGATTGAGTGTAAGTTGAAGAGTCACAATTTCCAAGAGAGAGTTTGAGCTAGGGGAAAGAGTAGCAACAACATGGGATTGACACGAATCTCGAGGAAGGGAGCAGGCATGCATCCCAAGATAAATTCAACATTAAAGGACAATCCATATAGTATGAATTAAGAGGGTCGTACAATGTTTATTGCTAGGGTGTACAACTATTTTAGGCACATAAATCAAGGTAGCCATTTCAATAGGGTTTTGGCATGATTTTCTAGGCACCTAGCCGAGGAAAAATCCATACAGAAACGTGCATCTGCAGTGCACATATTTCGAGGAGGTTTTGCTGCCAAGGAGGTTGTATTGTTCAAGATGTAGAGCTTAAATCTGAGAAAAAATTTTGAGGTCTGATTTTTTGTGGTCTTTGGCACATTTTTTGAGGATATAAGTGTTGTTGTAATTAATGTTGAATTTATCGTTGTTGTAAACTCATAATTTTCCTATGAGCTCAATAAGAAGAATCTCCTTGATTGGTTTTCCCCTTGTGGGTTTTTCCAGGGGCATTGCCCGTAAATTCTCTGTGTTAAATGTGTGAATGTGTTTGTTGTTCATTTATATTTCCACTGCTATATTTTCCAGATCTTAGTCATTCCATGTTTCTGCTCATAAAGTAAAATAGTTTACTGAATCATTTATTGGAGGTTGAAATCCAATTTGTGACTAAGTGTTTGTCTTAGTTATTTCAACAAAGATCTACAAAGTTAACATGTCGTATGCAACTCTTTTCTCATTACTATCTTAAAATTTCTAAATTCTGGAAGGTATTTATGTCCTAAAATTTTAAATTCGATAAGATATCTCCGAGTACAACAACTTTTAAGGTTTAATAATAGTTGGTGGCTTTGAAGAGCAATGATAAACTTGTCATTTGAGGGAATTGAACCCAGTTGAGGAGAATATCAATCTTAATAGAAGTGATGGATTTTCTTGGTTATTTCTCTCACCAAATAAAAATTTAAAATTACTCAAACTTTTGAAATCATGAAAGGTAGATAGAGAATATATTAAACATGCCCATGAGGCCACTTAGAGTGGTAATTGCGCTATGATACCATACGTAATGGTCCAAATTCTAATTCAATTAAAAGCATAAATAAATCTAGCAATTTGCAACCATTACCTAAAAACATAAATATACATAAATCCTTGATTACATAATTGATAAGAATGAATGAGTGGTGAGAGGCTTACCTGAGAGGTGAAGACATCAACTTACTTACAACATTATACATGTCAAACCCTTGTGCTCCAAGCTTTGATCCAACATGTTGCAACAATAATGTTGGGGACGACTCTCCTCCCAACCAATCTCCTCAATCATCATGACTGAGAGCCCCCAAGCCCTCAATCAAATACCTATACCAACTTCCAAACCTTTTCCTCAAAACTACCCAAGCCAAAGATATAAACTTTCTTCTCCTCCATTATATAGAATTATTCTTACACATTCATGCAATAAGTTTTACACTTGTCATTAAATAGTTAATCATGTCATTTTTAGCCTTTTCTTAATTTAGTTTTCCTTAATTTATCTTTTATTATTTTCCCTTTTTATTTGTATATTATTTAAATATTTAATTATTATTATTACGAGACATTACACTTTTCATTTACTTCCTACATAATTGCATAAGATAGAGGTGTGTTGACTAAGCGAGGAATTCAATTAGGCAACTCACTTGTTGTACTGAACAAGACAAAGATAAACACAAACATGAGATAGAAAACCCAACTTGAATCCTTGTAGACTTCTCACATTACTCTACCATGGCCAAGACCTATATCAACAAAAAGGATACCAATTTTAACAAAGGAGCTGCCAATATGTCTACTATGTCTTCCAACATATAATATAAGATGAGATAATTCCATTAATGTCTATATTGTACCAAAATAGTATGAAATTGGGCCTACAAAATGCATCGATGGCATACAAAATGCAGGAGTGACAAGGATATTCTTGAAAATTAAAAGATAAAGAGATACAAGTGGAAATGAAAGAGTGAACTAAGAAGGTAATCCTAGAAACTACTCTCCACTAGATATAAATATAGTGGTAAATGTAAAGGTGGCTATAAAGTCATCTCTATCTTGATTAATCATTAAGAGAGTACCAATACAATGTCCTTTGGGCATTGGTGGATGATAAGAGGGCATGGTTAGGTGATCTTGGGAGAAGCCTTGGGTGGTCAATGGAAGCTCTCCTAACAACAGAGGTCGAATATAAAATTGTAGTGATGGATAGCTAGTTGCTTAGCTTTAGCACACGATTGCGTTGAAAGCATGTAAATCTCTATTTTCTCATGATATTGGGTTGTTTATCCACTAAGTGGAAAGATGTGCATTGTCTCACTAACTTAATATCATTTGTGTCAAATGTAGGGGGATTTGCATAGTGCTTATCGCCTTGAGTTGTGGCAATAGGCTAGAAGGAGGTGATCAACCTAGTGAGGCAAGGTCTGGATAGATCCCATAATGTCTATTGTAAGTGACTAATATCCTGGTGTATGTAGATAATTAGACACTTATGATATGAATAGATAAAGAAGGTAGCGAGGGACCCTCCATAAACATTGTACAAATAATGATATATCCCTTTGATCTTATAATATATGGGACACCTAGAGATGAATTGCTCCTCAGTCTCAATATATTAGAGATGGGACAAGTATCTTGGGTATGGTGATCAAACTCGACCCATCATTGGTGAGAACAAAATCTCAACTCGTAAAGTGGAAACTTGAGGCCTATAGCTAATAACACTAAATATTGTTGAGGGTAGATAATGATGCCATAATGTAGTTGCAAAAGGTGTTCATAGTGGAAGGCCATATTGGGACCAAGAGCCCTTTTTGCAAGGTGAATTGAGGGGGCTTAAAAACCCCACTAGCAAGAAATTAAGCATGGCCAAATGCAACAAAATTAAAGGACAAAATGGAGTCTCCTTGGTTTCATCTTCCTCGCTATATACATACATATACACAGGCTTGAAGCATGGATCAAGATGTAATCTCTTCTTTGCGCTGAATATTGATGACCAATATTTGGATTAAGTATTGGACAACCTATTTTCTCATAAAAGGTCACATGGGTGGAGGAAAAATAGTCCTAACATAGTGATTTGGGCATTGCTTTTCCTGAAAATCGCTTGAAGCGAACCACCATGTAACTAGCATTGAAAGGCACTTGCTCCATGGAAATGTAGAAAATTTAAACAAGTCTATTCCATTTTTTTCTAAACTTTCACCAATTTCATTCAATGTTCAAACTTATGCCTTGGGCTATTTATATTCTTTAATGTTCTAACCTTAGACCCCTTTTATTAGCCTTTGTTTTCTCAAGAAACCCCATTGGTCAAAGATGGATCATTGCTAAAGGAAAATGAAGTAAATAATTTACTCTAGGGAAAGGAAATAAAGAATCATGTAGTGTTATGGGTATTGGAGGATATCTTACAAAAAGGGCTATAGGTGCTTGGGGGGTTAAGGATCTTGATGATGTTGGTGAGAAGGCCATATCCAATGAGGCCAAGAGCAAGAAGCACTAGAGAGAGGACACAAATGTGACACATAAAAATAAAGGACCATCCAAATAGTTGTTTGGAAAGGGATAGAAGAAGAACATTTCTATCATTGCTCAAAACCCATTATGGAAGAGACAAGTTTTGCAACAAGGATGGGTATATAGAAGAGAAATGTTGGAAGCTTAACCCTGATTTGAACCCCTAAAAGAGAGAAGGTGACACATAAATAATTTATAATCCAACAAGAAGGAAAATATATTGAAGGGGGTGATGACACTGATGAAAACTAACTTTGATGGCTCACTCTTAGTGCCCATAAAATCCACAATGAAAAACCAATGAAAAAGCAACCATGGAGGAAAGAGAAAAACTCTTATATTTGAATATTCAAAGCTAAAAATCAATGATGAATGATACTATGGATCTAAGAAGTCAAAAGAACCTCACTTCAGAGGCATTAGTCAAGAAGTTAGGGCTGCAAACTTATAAACACCCAACACCTTACCCATTGGGATGGATTCAAAAGGATGTTGAATTGTAGGTTTCCCACCAATGAAAATTAAAGTTTTTCATTTCACCAATTACAATAATGAGTTTGAAATTGATGTTGTTTCTTATGATGTTGAGGTTCCTCGCCCAATAGTAACAAATACCCTAAGAGGTTTAAGGAAGGAGGTGGAAGCCCGAGGGGAGGTAACTAAGCAAGCAACTGTATATGATCCTGTTAGTTCCTTGAGCACACAACAATTGGTATTGAAGGTTGGGAAACTTACAAAACATAATAAGAAGTTAAAACAAGAGGTTACAAAGTATCAAGTTTTAGATAGGCATAATAAGGCAAATAATGCACAATTGAAAGAATATAACCGAAGGTTACAGGATGTGCAAGAAAAAGTCTCTGCTAAGATTAACAAAGTTTTGTGTGTGATCCAATACATCAAGGTGATTAATAAGGAGCTTAGAAGTGATATCTCTGGTTTCAATATTCTACATCCAGACAAATGATGTTCAGACAAGATGGAAGATAGTTTCAGTTTTGCAAAATTTTGAGTACTAGTTTCAACATTTTTGCACGAGGACATGCAATGAATTAAGCATGGGGGAAATGTTGGGTCTTTGTTTTGACACCCCTATTACCTTACCTTATCTTCTATATTGGTCAATTTTACCCTTGACATATGCATATGTTGTCTATTTCTTCCACAAACCTACATTGTGAGCTTATTCATCTGCATAATGAGGTAACCCATGTTAAAAACATGTTTTGTTTGATTTCTTAATTAATTGAGACTAAATGATTGTTGTCTATGCCTCTGATTACTTTGATTACTTTAAGCAGCTTCATGACAAGACATTATCTCATTCTATACTCATCTTCAAGATTCATCCGGTACTTCCGATGGTCTGGTACTACAACATTCAATTGTTCTATTCCGATACTCCTCCTATTCCGGTACCAACTCTGCGCTGCTCTGGTAACAACTCTGCGTTGATCTGGTACCAAGATCTATTACTATGTTAGTCCGGTACTAAACCCTCTTCTACAGGATTGGCGTTTTGAATGAGTACACTAGCGATGACCCCAAGAAATTGGTTGGATGGAAGCATCCTTGGTTCATTTGAAGATAGACTTCATCACTCATGCACTTCTGTCATGAGGATGAAGTCCATTCCTTGAGATACGCTATGTTCACCAATTGTAATATTTTGTAAACATTCGCTGATTATTTTCAGAATTTGATTGTAATGGTTGACCTTCTTTAAAAGGGACGTTGTGTAGATGATCGACATATAGATAATATACATTGTTATACTGGAAATTGAATGTTGAATTATTGATTCGCTCGTTTAATTGAAAGAATGTGAATGCTAGTTTTTGCAATTCATGGACGTGAGTAAAGTATTTATTATGTAATTTCTTTAGATATACCTTGTTGGTTCAGCAAGGTCCCACCGCCCCAACCAAGGTAAGTCTCCCTGTATATGTTTATGTGTGGACATAAGTCAATTGTGTGAGTGTGCAAATAAAATAATTGTGTATTGCAAACGATTATGAGTGCATGAACTTTCCTAAGTACAACGCATATATCTAAATAGATACATGTTGATTTTGGATCAGTGTGAATGAACAAATATACATTAAGCATAGTAGATGATTCTATTTCTATTTCTGCAGGGTGATACTTAGTCAACAAAAGCTAGGTAGATGTTTGGGATTGTTAGATAAGCAATTGTTATTTTCCTGAATTTGGAAGTCTTAGTAATTGTGTTGTCCTCAGTAGGTACAAGAACAATTAGACTTCATCTCTCACCCTTCATGCATCAGTAATGAATTATTTCAATCATATTGACTGTCTCCTGTATTGAGGAATGAAGTTTTGATTGGAATTGATTAGGTCATGATTGGTTTCTTTCCAAGAGTAAATAGAGTGAATTATCAATTGTTATGTGAATTCAATTGCTACAGGAAGCAGGGTCTCATTTCATCTTTTTATTTCACGAGCCTATAATGAGCATACTTTCAATCTGAGCAAGAACATTTTTCAACCGAGTGTTTGCTTGATATTTTTTATGAGCTTTATCTTCTAGTTTGAATTTGTGTAAAGAATAGTGTTGAGAATCCAGATATTCCAAAAAACAGAGTATTTTGTTACTTGATTGTTTCTTGATTGAGTTAGATACAACAAACATAGATAGATTACCTATTTTCGGCACATATAGTGTAACAAATCTACTAATTATGAATCCCAGATTGATATATAAATGAGTGCAATATACTAAACATATATTTACACCAACAATGTGTATTTTGATTCCATACAAGGGACAAGTCAGAACTAAACAAACAACACAAATGTTCTTTTCTAATGTATGGTTTCATTTTGGACTTCCTACATATATTATATTAGATCGAGACTCTCGTATTTTTGGTCTCATTTATGGGAGCTAATAGAAACTAATTTAAAGAAGAAAATAACTTTTCATCCATAGACAGATGGACAGACAAAGGTGGTAAACAAAATAGTGGTACATCTACTTTGAAGATAATGTAGCAAGCATCCTAAACTATGGGATGAACATATACCTTATGTACAACATGCCTACAATAATGCCATGCATTCGTCTACTCATAAAACTCCTTTTGAATTATGTTTGGGGTACTTGCCTAAATAACCTATGGAATTTTATTTTGGAGAAGCAAATCAAGAGGATGGATAGGATGATATAGATAAAGCTAAAAGTTTCATTCAAAAGCTTCAACGGGTACATCAATCAGAACATGAGCAATTGGAGAAAATCCAAGCTAAGTACAAGGCAAGGCATGATAAACATCGAGTTGATCATCAATTTGAAGTCGATGATCAAGTATGGTTACACATCAACAAGGATAGAATGAAAGGTGAAGGTAAAAAGATGAGGCCAATATGATATGGTTTGTTCAAGATCTTGGAGAATATTGGTACTAATGCCTTTCGCTTAGATCTACCATCCTACATGCAAATGTATTCAGTGGTAAGTGTTGAGAATTTGAAGCTTTATGAGCCTCCAATGATTATGGATGAAGATGAAAGTATTCAGGTTCCAGTAGTTGATGATTTTTCTCCAGAATATTTGGACAAGCTACAGGAAGATGTTATTCTCGACAAAAGAATCAGGACTTCATAGTAAGGTGATGTGGAATATATTTGAGTTAGTCTTAAATGAGTAAAACCAAGTAGAGCAAAGTGGATTGAGATCGGAAGGGTGAGGGAACTATACCCTCACCTAGTTGTTGAGTAATCAAAGATTTTGGTGGTCCAAAAGTCTTCCAATGGGGAGGAATGATCCAGGAGGATCCGAGAATTCTCACAGAGGTCCAGGAGGATCTAGAACGTCCACAGAGGTCAAGAATGGTTAAAAAATGCTCAAAATTTGACCATACCAAATTCTCTAAAAACTAACATCAATGTGTAGAGCTCATCGTCGGCTTTCTAATGGTGTAAACGACAAGTCAAATGGAGTTCGTATGAAAAAGTTATGAACGGTCAAAGTGAAAAGTCAAAGGTGACACGTTTCACCACTATAAGGGTGACATGTGACATATGATCGTACAGTCGTACAGGTGACATGGCACATAGGTTCGCAGCTGATTGCGCAAGTCGTACAGACCCGGTGGACAAGTAATGGGTTGACAAGTGGCATGGATAAGCTAATGAGAGGCCACCATGTGGTGACCTCCCATTGGCCTTTATGGTCATAGTTATGTAAAAAAATTGGGAGTCGATGGGGGTCGAACCCGTGACCTCTGAAATCCTTACACCAAGCTCCATTACCAATACACCACACACTTTCCACTTAACCATATACATTGTCATATATATTTAAACTTGTGTAAAGGTTTGTTGGGCGACAAAAAGGGTCGAGGGCCTAAGACCTCGATCCATAGCCCATGGTTCGTTGTAATATACCATATAACCGACGGTCCTAAACTAACGCAAGAGGTTAAACAATATTACATGTATAAAATGGTTATAACACTATAACCATACACCAACAAAACAACGAAATATATGGCGGTAGATGGGCCTCGAACCCTCGACTTTCCATATATAAACCAATGACATAACCAATTCCGCTACAAGTGTGGGTTGGTTACGAAACCCCCCAAAATTATAATTAATGTCACCCAACAGTCGCAAAGGTAAGTTAAGGGCCAGCTCCCTATTTAATGGTGCATGGACTGAGGATTGTATATGGATTCATTAATGTAGAGAGTCATGTCTCGAAGTGCATGCCTAAGGGTACATAGGCTTTGAGGTTACACCTAAAGCATGCTAAGAGGTCCCTTGACAAAATTTCAAGAACTTTATACTCATTTTTCATGATTTCGATTTTTCGCAAGGAATTCAACGGTGCATTATGTTTCTACATTTGAGCAACATGTGAAAAGGTCATTGTAAAATGCAAGCATTTGAGCATTAGTAAAGAGGTCTCTATTGGAAGCAGGCCCAGGGACGTAGCCCAAATTGGGTGAACTCTGTTATCAAACTTGTGTATGCGATTCTGTCATTGTTGTTCATCTCATGCTCAATTATTTTGCAAGTTATTTATCATTAAAGTGTATATGGTTAGATAAGTATTTCACATGTAAATTGTAAACAATCAAGCGATCATTATTATTTCTAAGATTAGGTAGATATTTATGTGTATTTAAAATAATCAACATCTAAGGATTTTTGGGATCAAAACCTATAGTAATGAATAATTCACTAGTAAATAATGAAATTAATGCTTGCTAAAACTCACACTCTTATGGTTATAAGAAGAACTCATGAAACCAATTTAACTTTACAAACATTTAATTAATAAGATGCAAAACGTAAATTTATAGTATAAAAACATAAACATAAAGGATAAACAACACCAAGATCCTCTAGAGTGGGCCCTTTCTCCGTAGATCGAGGTATTAATGAAACTTTACAATTATAAGTCTAATTCAATGATCAAATTATCATACAGAGACTGAGAAAATATGCTTGTATTAAGAAAATGTAAGAAATACAACAAACTCTATCTTTGTTTCTTCATTAGTTCCCTGATACATAGATTTTTATTTAGGTAAAGAAGGACATATGTTAGTATCATGATTCTACTCATAAATCTTGCGGACTTCAACATTATTCAGTGAGAACTCCCTCAAGGGATGCTTCTTTTTACACTTGGAGAAAAATATAGATAATGTTTTCTCGGCTTCAACCTATTTCTTCTTAACTTGTAATATGTCAAATTGTGAGATTAAAGAACAAAGAATATCAGTTTTAAAATTTTCCAACAAATTACCAATTTCAGTGCAAGTGGCTCCTCCTCCAGTTGATTTGGTGATTCTAGTAACAACATGTCTTCGACCTTTCTTGTGCTTTGAAGTTCACCTTGAATATCTTTTACATAATTCACAGATCTGGCCATATTTTGTCTAGGAAATGTCATCTCCTCCCGTCAAATTTAAAAGTTGGAGGCAATCATCTCTTTTTCCTCTAATCATAATGGTTCACAAAGTGTCCTTGTCCAATTTACTTTTCTTGGACCTCTGAAAAATATATTGGAACCATTCCACACAATCTTCCAAACTCTCATCCTCATTTTGATTCATCTTAAATATTTCCTCACGAAGGTCTCCTACTTTGCAGTAGTCCTGATACTTTTTTAGGAATGTTTGTTTCATATCATCCCAAGTATGGATGCTCTACCCACCAAGTCCCATAAACTAGAAAAAAAAATCATTCTTTAGGGTGGCAGGAAACAACTTTAGCTTCTGAGCATCTGTTGTATAGTCATAACTTATGTAAATCACAAAAAACTAAAAAAGGAAAGTATACGGGTCTTCGTTGTGTTAGAAAAACAGGACCGCGGAGCAATAAAATAAAACAAATGCAGAAACAAAACACAGAAGACACACAATACAAGAGAGACACAGATTTACGTGGTTCACCCAGTGTGGGCTACGTCCACCAGAGAAATTGACAGGTCCTTACTTTATTATTATCCAACAAATGAAGGGATACAACCTACAACAAAACCCGCTGTAACTTCCTCTTCTTTCTCTCACAGTTTCCTCTCTCAGAATACAATATTCACCATCAACCATAGCCGCAATACATTTCCCTCATAAAAGAGGGTTGCCTTCTAGGGCAAAAAACCCTAACATAATCTCTATCGTTAGATCTGCGACCTTATAATGAACGGTCCAGATTTACAATGAAATTACAATATACTTTTACAAGGGAATTTTTGCTTCGGGGGCTTCGCCCCCGAACCCCCGCTTGCCCCCAGACCCCACAGAGGGGGTACCCCCCCTCTGCACTCCCCCGTGTGGAAGAGTGTACATACTTCTGGGGTGTAAATACTTCATGGGGTATAAACATGGCTGAAAGCAAGGACCTCTGAATTAGGAAGATAATCAGACTCCACAACCAACACGCTAGACAAACCATGAAAATTGGAAAGAGTTGAAGGAGAAATATTATTCATTGGTGCCTCTTCTTCGGTGTCTCTGATTGGAAAATAAAAGCTTGTGTTAGAACCAAATTCTTCTTCTACTTCCATAATGATTATCAAAGGGTCCTTGAGAGGTGATCCCTCTTATGCTCTTGATTCTCGAGAATAAATTGATTCTTTAGAGTATGTTGGCTTGTGGACTGGATTATAATGAGACTTTGAATCTGAATCGGGTTGTCCACTAATCAACTCTTCTGTGTATATTGGTCCTTCAATGCGAGGATTATACTCTGCCTCTATTGCAAAAGATATTTTTGGTGCAAATTCAAGAGTTGAATGCCTTCTATGACCCTGTTGACTATGGATTCATGTCCCTAAGCTTATCCCATGTAAAAATATACATGCAAGTTGGTTAGTACCTAAGGTGGCTCTTACTGTGCCATGTTCTCATGCTCTTGGATTTATATTCCTATTCATGCATCTATATGATTCTAACTAAATTCAAAACACTTTGTATAAGATATTACAAAGAGGGATGACGATTGTTCCTACAATGAAAATCCCCTTACCATGTGTTATCTATTCCAACTGAAAAACAAATCCTTGAAGTGTTTTTGATACATCCTCAACAACGACGCCAAAAACAACAGGTCTACTATATACCCTATTAATTCCTAGCAGGGAATCTAGTCTACTGGTGTACTTAATTGTCAACCCAGGGCTTGTAATCTTTTGAGGTGTGGTGCAAAATATATGCAAGGCTTAGGGATTAATGATCTAGATAGAAAATTTCCTCATGTTGTTAACAACTATCTAGAATCCCAACTTTATTTAACTGAAAGGCAAGAAATTGTATCGGAAACACACAACCGATGATTGTAATTCACGGGTTTTTTAGTAAGAGACCTATAGTAATGAATCATTCACTAGTAAATAATGAAATTAATGCTTGTTGAAACACACACTCTTTAAGTTATAAATAGAACTCATGAAAGCAATTTCACTTTACAAACATTTAAGCACTCATATGCAAAAACGTAAATGTATGGTATAAAAACATAAGCAGAAAGGGAAAACAACACCAATATCCTCTAGAACAGGCCCTTTCCCTGTGGAGCGAAACATTGAAGAAGATTTACAATTCCAAGTCTACTTCGGTGATCAAATTATCATACACAAACTGAGAAAATATGCTTGTATTGAGAAAATGTAAGAACTACAACAAACTCTATCTTTGTCTTTGTTTTTTTACAATCTCTTATCTCCTCTCTAGTTTGCCTTGATTTCTCTATCTAAGAGGCAAGCATAGATTTATAGTTTAATTGACTAACCAAATCATTGAATGGTAATAATGAGCTTATCACTTGAAGAATCGTTGATTCTTCAAGCGACTGCTAACATCTGTCACAACCATTAAACAAAACATAGCATCTTATTCAATTACACAATTACAACAGTAGTGAAACTAAGCATCTAATATAACTAAGAAAATTAATAAGTTGTTGGAATGCATTATAGTCTTAACTCTTCAGAATATTCTTTGTAACTGCAATCAAAGGCATCTATCCATTCATCATCACAATAGAAAATTTCTCAAAAAACATAGACACTTATGTTGTTGATCCATGATTCTGTAGCAATTGAATAACATTAGTGCGATCTTTGAAAACTAGTAGTAAGTGACAGGTGGCATGATCGTTGTCCTGGATTCATGGAACCAATTCTAATGAATGGGGCTCATAGTAGTAGTGTTGTTGATTAGGAGTCCAGCAACATGCAACATGCACAAATTCGTAGAAAGTGGTGAAATCACTTTTTTGTAGCAAATGAGACTTTTATTGCTAGGATAGGATCCATAGAAAACGAGGTTCCGTAGCAATTTGTCTCTTACACAACATACCATTTCTTTGAAATTTGTAGAATACATCTAATCTATAGCAACTTTATCTACAAGTTACGCAGAAAAAACGTCATTTCTACAAAATGTACCATATAATTCATTAAATTGCCAATAAAATATAGCAAGGTATACCTAAATGATATATAAGCCAAAATGGTTAGAGATGTGGATATAAGAGGTGAAAATGGAACAATGAAATATGAGAACAAAAGCAAAAGGGTGATATAATCATCCTAAAACAAGGTCCCATCAGTTGTGCCTCACGATCTTAGGTGTTGAAACAGACTTGGGAGAAACTCAAGTTTGCAAAGAAAAATTTGGGCAAATTATAAGTCTGTGAAAAGTGAAAAGTGATATCAAAACTCTTTTTTGGAAGGAACTTGAAGCAAAGTAGCATGCTTTGAGATGAGTTGATAGGTAGTGACAAGAGTGACTTGAAGACTGAAAAATGAAAACTTGGTACGTTGGTGTAGCAAGCAACCAAGATAGAATATCCACACACACCTTGAAGAATTTATGTACTCTTTACCATGACTTGGAAGGACACAACAAGCTTCAGTGACAGGTTGAGTAGGTGGACAAGAGTATTGTTGAGGCAACAAGGCATAATTGAGTCTTTGAGACTTGGTGTAGATTCTCTTGCCATGCCTTTGTGTAACTTGGATGGCATAGAAGAAGAGTCATGGAAGACCAATATGGAATTCGTGGCCATGGACTTGGAATATTGGGATAAAGAGATTTGTTGCTTGTACCAGACACGCATGGCGAAGCTGGAATGTACTGGCTCATGGGTTAAAGCTTAGGTTCAAAATGTTGAGATAGGGATTAAATGCAAAGAAGAACGAATCTAAGATCAGAGGTGGTGTCTAAAGACATCATAGCACTAAAGCACTAACACTCTCCATAAGAGTGAAAAACAGATCTCCTGATATCAATTGCAATGATAGACCAATCAGAAGAATCATCTATAAATAGGTTTTTTCCATGGAATAAAACAATAAGCTTGGGTAAAGTCGATTGCACCTGTCCATGAAACACGGATCTGGGATCCTTAAGTGGACATGGTCAACCAACTAATTTAGTCGGTCGTCGACCCAAATACTTGGTCGACATACTCAACTGAAAAGGTGAGTTTACGATNAAACTTATCACGAGATAGTACAACAATACTCCTAAGGAAGCCTGATCAACATCAATATAGATCAAGGCAAAAGAGCAGTCATCCATTGCAAATTGGTTGAAAAATATAGTGTCCAAACACGGTCACGGTCGATCAGTCAACTAGACAATAAGATAGCACCAAGTCGATCAATCGACTAAACAAGAACACACCAATATAATCAATCTTTGTCAATCCAACAATATCTATCAAGATAGATAGTCTTTGTATCAGGTGCAATAAACAAAAGTACAACTCCCAACAACACAGTTGAACATGGTTCAGTCAGTCTCAGGAAATCCAAGCACATCAGTTCGGTTACACATCGACAACTTCAATTATGCCCCCCCTTAAACATAGTTGAGGAATCAAATTATCAACAAAGGATCTTCATCAAAAACACCAATCGATGGACAATAGTTAGTCAAAATGCAGTCGACAAATACGTAGTTGAAAATACCTCTAGTCGACTGTCAAGTCGAGTTGAATCCTAGTCGACCAATATCCCAGTTGAACTCCAGTCGATTGTCAAGTTGAGTTGATCCTATGTTCGACCAATATCCCAGTTGAACTATGGTCAACTATTAAGTCGAGTCGAGCATGTGGTTGAACACTACAAAGCAATCAATAATGAAGAGGATCATTGTACATTTGTACAACCATCGAAACATAATGGTAGAAACTCTCTAAATGTCTAGTCATATGCACCCATGACCACTCATCAATCCAACCACAATCAATTCTAGTAGTCAATACTGGTCCACGGTTCTATCGTTCACATCTCTTCTGCAAATATCTAAAAGGATGATTTCCATTCATTTGATTTCTATGGCGAGGATGATGAAAATTCACAAAGTTATGTGTTGGTTGATCAAGAGATATAGGATTAGGGTCTAGTGTACTCTCGGGAGTAGAACAACCCGGTATATCAACAACAATGTCATTGACAATAATATTCTTAGCTTTTGGCATGTTAGGAACATCCATCTCATCAATTGGTTTAGTAGATTTCTCTATTGGAAAATCAGTGTGAACTCCACCTGCAATGAACAAAACTTACATGTTTACAGCAAGGGCGGGTGTAGGAAAGGAGGCAACTGCAACATCATATCCAAGACCTATTCTTGGAGGCTTTATCTCACGTGTAATAGGAGCAGTAATACCTTGTCCATTCTTCCCAAGTCCTACTCTGATATATCCCATCTTGCTATGTAGTCGAGACCCTATACTTGTAGTGTGTTTTTCAAAGCTGGGAGAAACAACTCAATTATTAGTTTTAAAGCATAAATCAACAAAATTTTGCTTACAAACATCAGCAGGGGTGGAAAATAAATGGGTGAGCTTGGAAGCTCAACATCATCAACATTCTTCTCATAAACAGTTGCACTCGCAACAATGGTGGAAGAAGAAACATGTGAGCCTGAAAACTCAACAACAACAATCTTCTTCTCAACAGTCTTCCCAGTATTATGCAGTTGGAGAACTTGTTCTTCAAGGTTTTGTTTGTAGTCCTGCAAGCCTTGAAGAGTCTCATCCTTCTCAGTTAGCTATAAAAACACGACATCATAATCTTCCTTCAATGCTTGATATTCATCAAACAGTCGATTGTTATCTTCTTGAAGATGAGCAACATATTCACGAAACTCATCAGCATAGGCCTGGAAGTGGGAACCCTCACAAGTCAGTTGGGCATTTTCTTCCATCAATGGGTTGACATCTATGCTCAATATTGGGTGAGGAAGATATTTCACTTCTTCTTCCAAGTCTTCAAGAAGGTCAGACTTTTCCTCAAATTCATCTGCAAGGGTCTAGAAAAAGCTTTCAACAGTGTTCCTCATGGCAATAATCCTTCTAGAGTGCTTAGACACAATAGTCTGGAACACCTTTTCTGTAGTCTTTAACTGATTTTTCAGTTCTGCATTTGTTGTCTTCAAGGAAAAATTTTCATGAGAAAGGAATTTCAAATCCTTCACGAGATCATCGAAAATATCGGTTTTATCGCCAAAATCATTCACCAGATATTGAAAAATGGTTTCCATTGTCTATTCTATTTCAAAAAAAATCTTATATTTTTCATCAAACCACTGCAAAAGGCTGGTTTGAAAGAGGGCAGCCTCGCCTTCTAGTTGGGTGTGGGTTGTCTTTAGTCCACTTCTTACGCCTACATTTTCAATTTGCAACTGTGCAACAACATTTTTCAAGGCAGTGACTTCTGCATGAAATCGGTTGTGATATTCTTCCAAGGCAATGCCCTTCTTCTCACGAATCTCCTGCAGTTTTTGAAGCACCAGAACTTCATTGTGGTCCAACATGCCCATCATCGATGGAGGGAAAGATCCATGGACTAAATTTGTAAAAAAAAATATGGTGGAATGAAAGTCAACCACAATAAGAAATATGGCTTACCAGTTGTCGATGTAATGTGCTTCCAAACGGTGAGAGGCCAAGTGGTTGGCACAAAGACTAGGGAATCAATCCAAAAAAAAAGGATATGTGGGCATGTAGAGCCATAAGAATTCTAAGTGAGATCAATGTTCCTTCTTGTCGAGCCACTAATTGATTGTTTCAACCATAGCCAAATCGAGGGTTGGTCGAGTCTGCCTTTACTCTAATCGAGAGCATGGAAAAGCTTGAGTTTGCAAGGGTTAGTCGATTTAACCAATGCTACAACTTGAGTATACTTATAGTCAACTGATACCACATGAAGCAGAGTGAGGCACACACAGGTCGATTCACTTTATGTCAGGTTTATGAGTCGAATGCCTCGAATGCCAAAAATCCCTTCTCCACCATTCAGGCTGGAGATATTCTAGGGCACCTTTCTCTGGAAATCAGGTCGAAGACATGCGCAGGCATGTTGTTGTTAGTCGGACTTCAGATATTTCACCACTCGATGGGACTGCCAAGTTGGTACCGAGTGGTGCTACAGTCGAGTCAAGTCTGAACTATGGCCAAGTCGAGCCTTAAATGGGTCGAAATAAGTTCTTGCAAGGTCCAGTCGAGTGGCTTCACCATAACCCAATTTTTTTTCGATATCTAGGGCATATGCTTGATATACAAAGCGCATATGGTAAAGGAAGGGTTTCCTTCAATTGATTCGCCAATGATTAAGTGGTTGAACTGCTTTGAGAAAACCCGTGATAAGGATATTTATGCCCAGAATAACCATAAATGCACAATGCTATCTCATTTTCATGTGAGTCTTTCTCTACGAACCCTAGATCAAAGAACCATCGGCTGTAATACCATGTTGAGATAAATATTAAACGTAGATAATAATGGATTCGAGATCATAGGTGGTATCTAAAGACATCGTAGCATTGAAGCACGGGCACACTCCATAAGAGAGAAGAACACATCTCCCGAGATCAATTGCGATGATAGATTGATCACAAGGATCGTATATAAATAGGTTTTAGTCATGGACCAAAACGATAAGCTCAGGTGAATTCAGTTGCACCTATCCATGGAATGTAAATCTGGGATCCTTAAGTGAGCATGGTCAACCAACTAAGTCAGTTGTCAACCCAAAGACTTGGTCTACCTACTCAACCGACAAGGCGAGTTTACGATGGAACTGCATTTTCCAACACAAAAGTAGCAAACTTTGACAAACAACGGAGAGACTTTGATGCTTCCTAAGTTGGGATCATTTAGAAGGGAGTATTCCCAAGTTGATAACAACATTACAAAAAGGAAATAATAAAAATTGCTTAAGTCCAGAGGTAAGAATATCACTTGTTTTATTTGTTACCATACTCATTTTGAAATGGATTTTCCTTTGAAGAAGAAGTTAGAAGACTTGGAAGAAGTCCAAGTACAATCGATTTTGAAGGCAAAGATAGCAACCTTTGGAGGAGACCAAGTGCAAAAAAATTCAAAGAAAAAATTGGAGGTTCTTAGTGCCTTGGCAATAGGCTTAGGAAAGTTTGGGTTAAGATTACAAGAACAATGGCTTGCTAAGGAAAATCTCATAGTGGATATTGGGAAGATCATTGTTGTACTTGTTGGAGGTGGCCTTAGCAACCCCCTACCATCTTTCATTCATTGATCAAAGCCACATGTGGATCACTGCCTAAGAGCGGGTAGTGGAGCCTAAGGTACTTGTAGAGGTGCTAAGTTTAGTGAAATGAAATATGAAGGAGGGTTTGTTTTTTTACAAGGATGAAAAGTGTGATGGTAGGGGGCCATCCTCTTCTCAAAATTGATGCAAGATATATGTTGTTCAAGAAGTAGGATAGTGGGCAAAGAGGCGTTATTGGATGAGTGCCTTGAAGTACATGTTGACTTGTAGGAGGAAACTTTATAGACTTGAGGAAGAGATGAATACCTTTCCTTTTGTATGTGACAACAATGCCAAACTAGTGTATCAAGACAATGATGAAAGTTGACAAAGAAATGTGTGCATTTGACCTAGATGGCTCAAACAGGGAAATAGACCAAGTTGATAAGGAAGATGGTTTTCCTCCTTCATATACGGAGACCTAGGATGAGGCAAAGCATTCCTTGAGCAGTTTGGGGATGATTGCTAGGATGAACCAAAGATTATGAGATCATTGGTTGAAAGAAACATAAGTACCAGTGTGGATGTGCCTCTCTTAAGCAATAGGTATGGAATTATTTTGGATAACTCATCACTTTTGTTGGATTTTGGATAGATTGTTGGAGAATTTGAGGGTAGTGGTTGTGAGGGCCATTTACCACCCTCTTCTCATTGACAGTCTCTTTAAGGCAACTTGCTACCTAAAAGTTGGTAGTATAGCCTAAGTTCACCAAGAAAAGGTGCCAAGTTCAATGAAGAAGTTAGAATGTTCAGTCGCAGGAGGTGACTTGACAACCTAGAGGCGAAGGTGGTAACCTTGCCTTGGTCTAGTAGAGTAGTATAGGAAGATTTAAGTGTAGAAGGAAGTGCCCATTTTGGGAATAAAAAAGTGCATTGTTATGGCTTGGGAACAATAGTAGGATTGATCACCTACCTAGTTCAAGTCATGGAGAGATCAATGTATAGAAGCATGGTAGAATAGGCCAAGATAATTGATGCATTAGTAGGTTTGGATGGTGCAACACTTGGATATTTTGATGATCTTCTTGATGAAGGTTGGATTGTAGTAATAATGTTGGACTCATATTGCACTAGAAATAAGACATTCAAAAGGCATTGTTGAAAGAAATTGGGCAAAGACACTTGCTCAAAGGAAGAATTGGACAGTGGGTAGTTGCATAGTGTCATGGATAGTTTAGACCAATTGAAGGAGTCAATTGTGAATGGATACATGTGTATGAGCAACAAACTTGGAGGAAAACAAGTCCTTGAGGATGTTTTCAAGGATGACAATGAATTTTAATGGGGGAGGATGTAAGGCCCTAGATTTGAGTGACTTCAGGTACCTTCATTGCATGATCACCTTGGTGGTCATTGGTTAACACAGATGAACATGGCAGAGGGTTGATCACTGGAAGAGTTGGTTTTGGATTGCCTTGGCCCTATTGGAGATACTTCACACACACCTGGGAATTCTTTTTCCTAAGGTTTTACCTATGTTTACTAGTCATTATCCAGTCTCCTATAGTCTAGGGAGAATATTCCTCTAGGAGAACATTCTCTTCAAATCACACTTCAGTTCACACTTCAATTTGATCAGTTGAGTGGAGTCTAGATGCCACATTAGGATCATCACCATGCAACATTGGGATCATCACCAACTAATGCGCATTATCCTTGGGATTATCACCAGACTAGTGCATTACTCATGACTCCCTTATCTCCTACTCACTTCACTATGTTTCAGTCAGTTAACTAAAGACTGAGAGACTAGTTAACTCAGACTAGGTGGCAGTTAACTCACATAACTCCCTGAGAGACTAGAATAGGTGGAAGTTTATTCCCATAACTGTCGGTGTGTGTCCAGATCACTCTAGACCACCACTATGGTGCATTGGATTCTCTTCCAGTGCGCATTAGTTGAGTTATACAGAGTATATCATGTGTAAATTATCATTCATTCATTTGGTTAATGATAATTCTTCCATTCTTTCTCTCATGTTTCTCTTTTCTCATATTTTCTCTGCAAATTGTGTATGTCATTTGCTAGCTAGATATTTTCTGTGCAGGTTCAACACATTTACATGGTATCAAAGCCAATGAATTTCTAGGAAAAAGACACACCAGACTCATTTTGTAGGTATTAAAGATTGAAGAACGTGGAAAAGATGGATTATTCATCGGCAATATTTCTCACGGCTCATAAATATTTGGAGTGGAAGCCAAAAATTATGATTCAAATCAGAGGTACAGGCTTGTACCAAATAACTATGTCAATGGAAGTAGATCCTGATTCCACCGATGAGAAAAATGTCTTTCTCAATAGACAAGATATGGCCATAGGATGTATATGCTTGTTTATTTCTCCAGAAATTCTCCACCAAGTATATGATGTCTCACAAGACTCAAATCCAAATGAATTATGGACCAGATTGGAGATTCTATTTGGGAATAAAGAATATTGTGAAGATTGCATATAGAAGATTGGAAAGATAGATCCAGGAGAGAAACCGTCAGAATATCAAGCCTCTTATTTTGAAGAGACTTCTACACAAGTATCTACACAAATTTGTATTCCATTAATTACAGATGATGTCTACTCCATTTCAGATTTGTTTTCTGAATTTCATCTGGAAGATATATGTTAATTTTTCAAAACCCCAACCCAGTTTCAGTCTCGCTGATTTTTCAGCCAAATTTAAATGCCGAAACTCCAGTTTCAGCACTGTTTCAGCATATGTCACAACGGTGTTTCAGCATATGTTACATCATTGTTTCAACATATGTCACAACGGTGTTTCAGCATATGTCACAACGGTGTTTCAGCATACGTTACAGCACTGTGTTTCAGCATATGTTACAGCACTGTGTTTCAGCATATGTTACAACACTGTGTTTCAACATATGTTACAACATTGTGTTTCAGCATATGTTACAGCACTGTGTTTCAGCATATGAAAACTTAACAGAAAATAAACTTCAGAAAAAACATGAGGATTCTGAACATCGTTTTCAACGCAGAAATAAAATATCAGCAATATGCAAAACTCATAAAATATAGACACAAAGATATTCGGTCTAACTTCGACCCTGGAAAACCCACAAGGGGAAAACCAGTGAGAAAGGGCTTTGTATTATTTATGAGCTTCTGAGAAATTCTTTTACAACATATTCATCTTCAGATATTTACACAAGCTTATCTAGACATTCCTGTAGCTTTGCTCCTCGATTTCTGAACCATAAATCTGTACAATTGTACGACTGTCCCAACAATTAATGTTGTACGGACTGTCTCGAAATTCATGCCAAAACTCTGCTAAGACTCAATTTATGTGCCACTAAATGCTATTCGACAGCCTTGGAATGCATGCCAATACTCCCAGAAATTGCAGCTGCTGTCTCTTTTTTTCAGCTCGACCTCTCTCTTGCTCTCTCTTGTTCTCTCAACAAGAATGCTTGAACTCCTCTTGTTCTCTCAACAAGAATGCTTCAACATCCCCAAGAATGGGTGCGCCCTCTTGCCCAAGTCGACCTCATGAGGGAAGGTGAGGGGTTTTCTAATCTAACGGCTCAGTTTAGATTAGATGGGTGGCTGAGATTTGGTGTCTCTTCACTCACCCCCACTTTAATCATAAAGTCACCTTTTAATTTGCATCTCA
>ML776622.1:25734-38008 GCA_009831015.1 Picea engelmannii | reverse complement strand
CATAAGCAAAATCCATACCTAAACTCAACCATTAACTAAGAAATATAATTGCAATTTAATTCTAGGAAAGGAAATTACATAAATGAAACTATACTACATCTATTCTAACAATTCAAACCGCAATAAAGAAATGCTTAAAAACAGAAATCAAAGCATGACATTTAAAAAGTAAACTAACAACTACATTAATCAATAACTAAGTAAGCAAGATCTATATAAAACTGAAATAAGCTATCTATCATTAAAAACTGGAATTAACTCTATCCATCCATCAAATCCTTGTCAATTAAAACCCAAATTAAAACGCTATTCTATGCTATTCAAAACTCTGTTTTAAACTTGATTCTAAAATCATAAATAAAAACATAATCTAGTATTTAACTACACATGGGGTTAGTCTAAGAGTTTGCAGATCCATTCCTAACTACGAGATTAATTCATGCTAACACAATTCATCATACTAACCTGCAAAAGAGAGTCAAAGCAAATTAAATTATAACAACAAACTAATTAACAAAATAGAAATGCAAGTACAGGAAATAAAGAGAACAATTAATCTATGAAATACATAAACAACACAAAGACAGTTACCAGACCACTGGTGGGCCCCCCAGCAAGTCGTGGTCACTCCCTAAAATCACACCACGAGCTTAGCAAAAGGAATTCACCATTAAAATGCAGAAACGCAGTTTTATACAATTCTGGCAATTGAAAAATGCAAAAACAGAGCCAAAATCGTTTTTGGCTCTAACACACGACTTCTTCTACTGCTTAACAATTATATGAGCACCACGGTGGTATTTATAATGTTTACAGACCAAGTGGTCGATCACAGGAGGTTCAAACCACTTCTAAAATTGACAAATTTCATTAATGGTGCCCTAACTGCCGAAACAAAGCGAGCCAATAATCACCCACCATAACAACCCAAAATTGAGTTGTCAAGAGTTCACTAGTTGGAGGGGATAAGCACGAGAAAAACCCATGTCTCTGATTCACCCCCCACTGGCCGCCAATACCATAACTGCCAAATCGCCCTCTGTTTTTGTGCAGGAAGAGGTGCTGGATGGAGTGTCGGATCGGGTACCAGAACGAGTGCTGGAAGGAGTGACGAATCACGTGCCAGAAGCATAAACGTAGTGCATTTTTGCCCTGTAACATCAAAAAACGTGAATCAGATCCTTGGAAGTGTAAAAACATGATGAATTATACTCGATACAATCATTAAACATGAATCATACGTACCTTATGTCGATCATACCGTTTTATCATAAAATTCTTCAAAAAGCTCCTTCAAAAGATGAAAAACACATATGTACATGTGGAAAAAGTGTATAATAACCGTCATAAAAGCTATCATATCTCGGGCCCAACATTACCCCCACATCTAAGATTTTGCAGGTCCCACTGCAAACAAAAAGAAATTGCCCTTTATGACTAAACTTGCAAAGGAGGGGGTGGATTAGCTTTAGAAGCTTCTCCCTCTTGCCCGGGGGATTTTGAATTAGGATTTTCGTGGTGTTTCAATTGCGTCTAGAGACTATTATTATTGGCAGTTAATATCATCAACCTAACGCTGCAGAGAATTCATCTTGGCTTGTAGGACAACGTTATATTCATGGCGTAAATGACAACTCAATGTTTCATGTTCTCTAAGTTTAAACTAGAGGGTTTGGAGTTTTTTGAGGCTTCTTATGACATGTGAGGAAGCCTTGAGATGTATATTATACCATTGATCCTTTAAACCATGCAAAACAACAATTTTATCTCGACAAAATTAGTTCCAAAAGTGACTTCCCATAAGCGCAACAATTCTGGCCTGGCGAACTTGTGAAAAATAGGTATCAACGTGACACCTGTAACTACAAGACAGTAAAACTTGTGTAAAAACTGAGAGAGGTTTTTGTTTTTGAGTATTTCCTTGACAAAACCCTCTCTTGGTTTTCAAAAATTCACTTTCATTTATTAGGGAAACATGCCAAGAAAACATGACTAAAACAGGAAAAACAGAGTGTTTTATTTCTTGAAAAACTAGGCCTCTAAGATAATTGAATATATCCAAAACCATAACGTATATTTAGAAACTGAGAGAGGTTATTGTTTTTTAATATATTCTTGATAAAAAAATCTCTTGGTTTTCAAAACTTCACTTTCAGTTGTTAGGAAAACACGAAAATAAAATATGACTAAAACAGAAAACAACACAGAGTGTTTTATTTTCCGAAAGCATAGGCCTCTAAGATGATATAATATATCCCAAAACGTGAAGTATATTCAAAAACTGAGAGAGGTTATTGTGTTTTGGTATGTTATGAACAAAAACCTCCTCCATGTTTCAAAATTAATTTCCCATTTGTTCACAATCTCAGCTTGAAGTTGGTTACTCAAAACCTGCAGAAGCGCAGCGTGGTCTTTGATAGGGATTGTGGAGGCCTTCCCAGAGGATTGGGTGAAAATCTTATGATGTCATATACACAATGGAACCATCAATAATTGCAAATTCCTTCTCCAAACCTCTGAAAAATTTACTTCGAGTCAAGTTGTCCAAATGTGCAGAAACCCTCCTATAGCAACACTATTTGGGGAATTTATCTCAAATGATAACACATGTGCATAAACTAAAGGAGGTTTTTGTTTCTTGGTCTATTATTGACAAAAACCTATTTCACTTTTGTCAAATTAATCTTCCTTAATTCATAAACCAATTTTGAAGTAGAACTTCGACCAAGACAGTCATTTGAAAATTGATGACAAGGAATGATGACATGACCATGATGAAAATTTATGACCTTGGATGAGAGGAGGGAGTAGTATTGACACCTAGACACACCAATGACCATTTTACAACCAAGAGATGTCAAATTTTATTTGATAATTGTATTTTGAAAATATAACAATTTGACCTATTAACCCTATCAATCACATGAAAGAGTAAATTTGATCACTAGTGACTGACGGAACTGACAGATACTAACAAAAGGCTTGGTTTGTATTGGTAGGAATGGTGAACATGAGAATTTCTATAGCCTGACATCAATATGTAACAATTCAAACAACTGATCCTCTTTTCATAAGCTTGGAATACATATGACAGTAAGTATTTAGCAATTGTAATCACTCTGTATTTGTCACAAAGAATAGTTAGGTATAAGCAGTCTTCTATAGCATAAACATAAAAATGCACAAGAGCTTATAACACACACAATGATGTCAACAATATATAATTTAGCATACCAATACAAACAACTACTGATATAATATCCCAAGACTTTGTAAAAAGACAATATGACAGAAATCCTACTTCCTCTTCTCATGGGTTTGCTATACAAATGGGCAATGCTTAGTATTTTTAGCTCAAGAAACTCCCCCCAGACCGAAGATATGGCACGTCCTCGTGCCATGAATTAACAATAGGCTCCTTGGTCTTTACTATTTTTAGAGGGGGGTTAGCAATAGGCTTCTTGGACTTTTGGTCCAGTAAAGAAATAGCTTGAGCATGAGGGTTTGGGTGGAGTAACAGTCCCTAGATCAAGAGTCTTCTTGCTAGTCTTGATTGTAAGATGAGGGTTTGAAAATTGGTAAATGAACTCATCCCACGTTTTTTCCTGTTTTTCCAACTCGGCTAAGACAAGTAGTTTGATAAGGCCGTTGTGAAATAGGTTGTTATGGGGATTGGTTACATCCTTCCTCACTTGGGAAGACATCTTCTCAAGACTTTTTAAGAAGTAAAAGGGAAAGTTACAATGGCTTATTGAACTAAAAGTGAGCTAATAATCGAAATTGGCAGGCTTTAAAGACAGAATATCTACCTTCACATGTAATCAATCTGGTGATGACTATGAGAGGGTTGATTAGCTCCTCTTTTATACACTCCTTGGAGTATCCCTTAGCTCTAGAGATGTTCTGAAATGCAGTTTTGAAAACCCTGTTATAGCTTGCTCTTGGCAACTGGTGGTGTTTAAATCAACGGTCTCCAACTCTTGGGATCTTTGTGGCTGAGGCAATTGATTCCTCTGAGGCCACGAACATAGTGAATAAGAGTTGAGGTAGGCCAAGAGTGTTCCATTGTTGTTGATTTGGTCACCATGCTCACTCAATCCACTTGCATAGAACATGTAATGTCAAACCTACAATGAACAGTCTGTAACAAAAGTGTAATGTCAAACCTACAATGAACAGCCCGTAACAAAAAAATAAACCAACAGAGTGGTCTGTTAAGGACATATACAACAATTTATAGCACACAGGAGTTTAGCACTTCAAGATAAAATGACTGCTGATGTAATGACCTGTATCATGAAAATAATACAAAAATTCTTGCAAAGCTTTATTTCTCCAGGCAATGATCATTTGTCAACTCATGAACCCCTCACCCACAGCTAAGTATTGTGACACCTCACAATCAAAAGTATAGGAAATCAGTCAATATCCCCCAATAGATGAAGATTTATAGTATGTCAAGTGTAGAGATAAATTTCACTGATTGGTCTGACGAGACGATTAGAAGATGGCCCCACCTATAGGATAAGAGATCCTATATATAGATAAGAAGAGGTACGCAAGAGAGTTTCAAGATAGTCTTAGAGTTATTTCCCAATGGAAAGTTTATGGAGTTCATTAACCTTAGCTTAACCATACATACTTCATGTCAGCTTTGTCTACAAGTAATGTCATACATCAGGACAAGTTTAAATTTATTATTTATTTTTTTTGTCAGATTATCATCCTAATTGCTAGGTAGAATGCCTCGCTGCTAGCAAGCTTGTTCAGTACTCCGATGGGTTTACCTAGTCATACCACAGGCTGGTACCTGCTGCTAGTAGACCTGTTCAGTATCCCAGCAGGTTAGCCTCTTAAACCCTCAGAAACTAGCCCTCCATCCTTTAATATTTTAGTATAAGATTGATTATGCAAGAAGATGGGGGAACAACTCTGAAAACAACTTTTTCTTTCTCTTTTTTTTTTTCAATTGGGATGGTATTTATGTTAGAGGATGACTTTCCGTTATATTACTTAGTGATTGTCCTGATGTAAGGGGTACTTAAGCGAACATGGCCTATCTAAAGATATGATTAATCAAGCTATTTAGTGTGTAGTGGATGGTACCATTGAGGAGGAACAAAAAGGTATCTCTAGGCTCAACTTACTTTCTTCCTTTGTAGTTATTGTGATGTTTCCATGACTAACTGCTAATTAGACCTCCTTGATACTCTTTGATAAAGACACTTGACTCACTTACTCAGGTTTCTTGGAAAAACTGTATGAGAGACCTCTAAGCTTGATGGTTACGGTGTCACTTCCTTATATAGCGGTGAAGGTTCAAGAGAAATTGCTATTTAAGATGCCTTGAGAAAAAGAAGATGAAAGTCTTTGCGAAAACATGGCTAATTACAACAAGTCATTATTCATTTGATGCTTAGCAAATAACAAGGTTCAAGTATAGCAATGTTTCGAAGACAAATCCTTCTTTTATATTTCCTTGAAATTAAATTAAGCATGTTGAAATGGTGCATTTAATTGACTATATATATATATATATAGTTGGCCATACCTTTTTGAGAAAAGATTCATGATTGTTGTGATGTAATAGGCTTATATGTATATCTCTGAGTTAGAAGGCCAACTTGCAACCCTATTTAATGTGATTTGTTGATATAATATAAGAATACAAGGTATAATAGAGCTTTCATATCAATTTGTAAAAGAGTGCTTCCTTAATTGGATTTTGTTTTGGAATGTTGGTTCAATTGATGGAAATAGAGGAGAGCTGTGTTTTTGGATTTATAGAGGAATAGGAAGGCCTCTAGAAGTATTTTTTTTCCTTGGTAAAATTTTGGAAACTTTTTTGGAATTCTTCTAAGACAAAATTGACTAAGTCTTGTGTATCGCATGAAGTTTATTTTCATGTGATACATGGTGTATAGCATGAAGTTTATTTTCATGTGATATAAGGTGTATTGCATGAAAATAATATTGCGATACATGGTGTACCGCCTGAAAATAATATTCATGTGATACAACTTGTATTGCATGAAGAATTTTTTTGTGCGATACGGGGAAGCTTGTAAAAGTTCACGTGATGTGACGTATCACATGAAGATAAAATCCATGTGATACATTGCCTAATGCAAAGTTTTCACTTTTTCACTAAGAAACTTAAGGAAATTGCGATATGGTGCAAAGTTAAAGATTTTAAGGATGCAATACAAGCACATCAAAGCAAAAGTTATCAAATGAGATAACCCCCATAGGGCCAAATCACCTCGAAAAACATGAAATGAAAGTGGACCATATAATGTTACGACAATTGGCACATGTGGTGCCACATAAGCTTGATAATGTCAGAAGACAAAAAAATGCTTAAGAAACTTCAAATGGCCATAACTTTAGCTATATTGACCCTGGATCTAACCTTAGCTATATTTCACCACAAGTTGTTGACTATTGTTTTCTCTAGAAGCTTAAGCACAGAAAGTCATGGTTAGTGCACTTGGATACAAGGACTAAAAGAAAGGTGAGTAAGATGGTAGAAACATGCTTGTTGGAGATGAATGGGATACAAACATGGGAAACATTGAATATCTTGCCCTTGGGATCATATGATGTGTTGATCGACATGGATTGGTTAGCAACACACAAAGTCAGTTTAGATTGTTGCAATAAAAATTTTGAATGTGTGGATGATGACGAAAACCTTAGAACAATGAAAGGAATTTCAAAGCCTATTTCCATAAGACAAGTCTTAAAATTACAATTGAAAAAATATTTTATGAAAGGCTTCCAAATGTATGTTGTCCATGTGTTCGAGACAACAAAAAATATGTGATCAACAATCAAAGATTATCCAATACTCCAAGAATTAAGGGATATATTTATGGATGACATACCAAGACTGCCTCCTAAACAGGACATTGATTTCTCAATTGATCTGATGATGCCAGGAGTTGTGTCTGTATCTAAAGTTCCTTGTAGGATGAGTACCCCTAAAGTAGTAGAGATAAAGCTACAACTGAAAGAAATGTTAGAGAAACGATATATCAATCCAAGTGTGTCTCCTTGGGGAGAACCAACACTATTTGTGAAGAAAAAGGATGGTACCCTTAGACTATGTATTGATTACACATAGTTCAACAAAATAACTGTAAAGAATAAGTACATGTTGTCACGTATCAATGACTTGTTAACTAAGAGTGACCACCATGTTTTCAAAGATAGACTTAATATTCAGATATCACCAAGTAATAATAAAGGATGAGGACATCGACAATACAACATTCAGAATGAGGTAGGGTCATTATGAGTTCATGGTGGTGCCATTTGGACTCACTAGTGCACCAACCACCTTCTTGTGTTTGATTAATAATATTCTTAGTAAATATCTAGACAAGTTTGTTTTATTCTTTATTGATGATATCCTTGTTTACTCCAAATTAGAAGAGGAACATGAAGAACACCTCAGAATGGTGTTGCAAGTGTTGAGATAGCATCAATTGTATTCTAGTTCAACAAATGTGATTTCTACCAAAACCATATTCACTATTTCAAACATGAAATCTCAAAAGAGGGGATTGAAGTAAACCCAAAAAATATAAAGGAAATCATGGATTGGCCCACTTTGAAGAATGCAATGAAGGTGAGATCGTTCATGGGGCTAGCATGGTACTACAGAAGATTCATCCAGGGATTCTCCAAGATTGGCCATCTGATAACATCATTATAAAGGAAAGGAGTAAGGTTCATATGGTCCAAAAAGTGCAAAGAAAGTTTTTAGCGGCTAAAGCACCTCCTCACCAACGCGCCAATTATGAAGATTGCAAACTTGAACAAGGATTTCTTGGTGTGCATAAATACCTGCAAGGAAGGACTTGGTGGAATTCTTATGCAAGATGGACATGTGATAAGCTATCAATTCAGGAAGATAAATGAGCATGAGACAAATTATGACATTCACGACCTAGAACTTGTTGCTATAGTTCATGTGTTGAAGATGTGGTCTCACTACTTGCTTGGCCATATATTTGTGTTAATGACATATCACAACGGGATGGAATATTTGTTTGATCAACCTCGTCTAAATTCCAATAAATGTACGTGGTTTCCCCTTATCAACAAATATGACTTCGAGATAAAGAATATAAAGGGTAAGGAAACATAGTAGCGAGTGCTCTCAACAAGAGCATGCAGGTGATTCACTTGAAAACAATCAACACATGTGAATCTAATTTGAGATCCAAAATAAATGAATCCTTGCACATCAATGACCACTTTATGCACATTAAAGAATGTATGCAATATGAACCTATGGGCCAAAAGTGTGGAGGATATCAAATGATGGAGGATGGGTTGTTGATGTACCAAGATAGGTTGTACATTCCAAACTCCACGTAATTAAAGAGACCCCTCATGGATGAAATTCATAAGAGACCCTATACAAGGCACTCAGGATATCAAAAGTTGATCACAACAATAAAGAAGTTGTATTACTGGCCTAGAATGAAAAAGGAAACTACAGAATACATCGCCTAATGTATTGATTGTCAGCAAGTCAAGGTTGAACACATACACCCTGCAGGTTTACTACAACCAATGCCTATTCTATAATGGAAGTGGGAAACCATATCAATGGATTTTATCACTGGACTGCCAAGGATAGCGAAACAACACGATGCAATAATGGTGGTGGTTGACAAGCTAAACAAAGCTACTCACTTTATCCATGTAAATTAAACCCACAAGGGAATTGATATTGCCAAGATTTTTATGCAGGAAATTTTCAGATTACATGGGATGTCGAGAGTAGTCATCTTCAACCAAGAAACAAAGTTTTCTTCAAAAAATTTAAAAACATTGTTTGAAGGAATTGGAACACAACTAGCTTACAGTAATGCCTATCATCCCCAAATGGATGGACAAACAGAAAGGACAAACCCATTATTAGAAAATATGCTTTGCATGTATGCCATGAATAAACCCAGCATATGGGAGGACTACCTACCCTTGGTACATTTTTCTTACAACAATGGTTATAAAGAGTCATTAAATATGAGTCATTTTGAGGCACTCTATGGCAGGAAGTGAAACACCCCAGTCAACAAGGATAATCCAATGGACAAAATTTCACTTGGGCCTGAGATGCTAAGAGAAGTGGAACGAGAGGTGATCAAAATCAAATAGAGGTTGAAGACAACCCAAGACAAACTAAAACTCTATGTGGATAAGAATAGAACTCATAGGGAGTTCAAAGTAAGAAATCATGTATTTCTCGAAGTTACACCGAAAAAAAGTTCTTTGAGAATGGGATCTTGTGCTAAATTGACACCCCGATATTGGAACTTTTGATATTTTGGAAAGAGTAGGACCAGTTGCATACAAGGTTGCATTACCTATTAATGTTAAAGCACATAATGTTTTACATTTCTCTTTGCTTAAAAAGTATATACATGATTCTAATCATATTATTGATTGGAATGTGATCCAAGTGGAACCAGAGGGAGAGTTTCAATGAGAACCTTTGTGTATAAGAGACAAGAAGGAAACATTGCTCCAGAACCAAGACATCGTCCATGTAATGGTGCAATAGAAGCAATTCAGGCCAGATGAAACTACATGGGAATTGGAGGATGCCATGAGAGCGACATACCCATTTTTGTGCTCAACTAAAAGACGATGCTATAAATAACATAACACATGTTGATGAAAGCAGCTATGGGAGACATCCTCCAGCTTACAAACCTCTGAGATGTGGAACATAGCAGCTTGTGAAGTCTTTCTCTCAGCTGACAAACCTGAAAGAAAGCCCCTATGAAGGGTTTGTGGTTCCTGCATTAGACAGAGTCAGGAATGTAAAGATGGCCTCCTCCATGACGTGAGAGAGAAGAAATCCAGATGATTATCCGATGTAAAAATGATATGTTGAGTTAGGACGTGCCTGTGGCTGAGCACAAGATGAATGTGGGAAATCCCAAAAGCGTTGGGCACATCATCATGAGAACATAAATGAAGATGATGTGATGGCCTCCTCTGAGCAATAACAGAGTTGATGAGAAGACTCCAGATGATCCTTCTGTTGGTGGCAGTGGGAAAGTAGATCTGCATAGCAGACGTGCGTGTGGACGAGCACAGGTGCATGTGTGAAGACCTGGTTCATCTGTGTAATGCAGTGAATCAGGTCCATGGCATCCCTATGGATGTGCCCCTAGTGGATGAGCACCAGTGGGTGTATCATATCCTTTGTTATATGTTGTTCAAGAGTCAGACTTACCTGTAACCCTAGTTATTGTGTAAAGGGTATAGGTCAGCCCTATCTTATTGTGTCTAAAGATAAACTGTAAAAGATAATTAATAGTAATAGTAATAGTAATTATTATAATAATAAATAATTAATATGTCTAAGTGAGGTCGGCCCTATTGTGCCAATAGACACTTTAGTTGACATGACAAGTCTAATATAAGTAAGATGAAATCTTTCATTGTAGACACACACACACACTTGTGAGTTTTGGAAATTTCAGCAAGTACACTTCTTGGTCAAAGTTGCACACCTCTCTTGGGCGCTAGAGTTATAGGGTTTTGTGCACCCTCTTGTGTGCTAGGATATTCTTGGTGGTGAAAAGGTATTTCTCTTGAAGAGTATAGCAAAGGATTTGGCTGGGTTTTCTCCCTTGTTTGAGAAGGGTTTCCCAAGATATATCTTGTGTTCTTGTGCATGGTGCTTCTTCATGTGATCTTGGTTGTTGCAGCATTTATAGTTATGGTTAATTGTTAAAATGGAATGAAATTCATGCTTAACGTAATGCTATGAAAAATCAACAACACCGAGGATGGTGTTCCTTCAAGGGGAGGGGATTGTAACATCCCCATTTTGACCCCCTGTTTAATTTGTAATTAATGGTGTTTAGTGTTTTTTAGGATAGCATGAATATGTTGTTAGCATTTTGTTATAGTGACAGGTTGATTTGGATAAATCAAAGACAATGTAAATGTATCTTTATTTTAATTAATGAAAAATGCTAGTAGTTGACTGAGGGAATGAGCATCTACATAGATCATGATAACACAAGTGGGGAATGGTTAGAAAATCTTGAGGATTCACCTTATAAATAATTCCAAGCCACCTTGGCCAAGACTATTTTGCTAATATTTGAATTTGAAAAAAAATTCACTCATTTTCCCTCCAGTACAAATCATTTAATGAGAAAATATGGTTTTTTGAAATGTTTCCTTCCCATAATTATGGAAGCATGGGATGGTGGTTTAAAATTCCTCCTAAAAAAATGCACAGAGTGGGCAAGATTACCCACCTAAAAATTCGTGAATGACCAGACCTGAACTGCATGAGGAAAAGAAGCAAGATCACAAATTTTTGGGTAGAAAGGAAACACAGGTGCACGAGTGGGAGGGGAACGAGCTTAGGCATGCAGAGGAGAGCCATGCATGAGCTAGTCATTGCATGTGAAATTTGAGCTCATAAGGCTTGGATTGAGACCTTGGATGGGCGTGGGGAGGTTCCTTGAACTCGCTAAGAATGAGGGTTATGATTTGGCGTTGAGCTAGGTGTGCACGATAAGCCAAAGAAAAGGGAGTCATCGAGGGACTGTATAGCAGTGAAGGGATTCAATCTGGTGTTATGAAAGCTAGTAGAGGAGAGCTTGGAGATCGTGGAGGCCCTACACATAGTGAGGAAGGTATTCCTTGCTAAATTTATACCTATGAAATAATTTTCCATTTGACCATCAATTTTTTATTGTTGTTGAATTTGGCCTTCTGGTATCATGGTCTGGCTAGATGGTGGCCAATTGTAAATAACGCCAATGCAAATGAGACTATGGTTGGGTGGATGTACTATACCTAGGGAGGTACCCAATGTGAATGGGGTTATGTATTATTAGTGAAGACCATTCAATGTAAGGTGGACTAGGTCCACCATAGTATTAAATAAGGTCCACTATGGTAGTTAGAGATAATAAATATGCTTTCTAGAAAATTCCTTCTCTGGAATGTTCCTAGAAGATAGAGAATGCTATATAAAGAAGTGTAAGCAATGTATTGAAGCATGGTGAAGAATATTGTTATTGTACAAGCAAGTATTGCTTGAGGAGTGTTATCCTTCCATAAGGATTAATATATGGTGTTACCCTACTGTTACACATTATTTTCGTCATCCCTATGATCGTTAATGATGTAAACCTATCTATTGCCTTTAGAGGGGTCACAGTGGCCTGAGTTCCTGAAGAGAGAAGGAAGAAGAACTTTTCCTGAGAAAAGAAGTTGCATT
>ML776621.1:1831445-1872336 GCA_009831015.1 Picea engelmannii | reverse complement strand
CACACCCATTCAATTTACAATGATTCCGAGCACTTTGAATTTTTTATCAAAATTTGATCCCCTGGATCACTGACAACCCACCTCTTCAATTTCCCACGAGCCTGAGAACCCACTTCTTCAATATCGCTCCCAATCTAACCAGGTACACCCACGGGAAATGGTTATGGAAATAGGCTCAGATAGAGTGATATGAATGTCTAAAGGATAACTGATTGCGTGAGTGAATATGGTCATGAAATCATTGACTGGATGACTGAATGATGGAAGGAATCATGGGTGAGATGATCATAAGAATGATCATGAGAATGATGGTAAGGATGTTCATCAGAATGATGGTGGAGATGTTCAAAGAGCTAAGTCCCCAGGATATGTATGCATGTCCCCAACTTTCCACTTGTCATGTTGGAAGCTACTTTGGTCCACTTGTCACCAACTTTAAAACTTAGGATAAAATAATTATCCATACTTTATTTTTTAAAGAAATATTAATATAATATTCCTTGCTGGCTTTCCCTTTCCCTAACTGGTGAAGTTTAGTCCCCCATATATTTTATGTTGGTCGGTTTGCACACAGCGATGTATTTTATATTAATCATGAGACATATACAAAATAGGTGCATTGGCCTTTAACATCTAGGCGCAGTGGCCTAATTCCAAAACATAATCATCCCATATTATCATAACTAGCTCACCAACCTATAATACATATCATATACATGAGGTTCCTTGACCCCCATACTGCGCGCACTTTAGTTACTGTGCGCGGCATCTGGTTATGTGCACACTACATCATTTTATTGGTTAGTACTTGTATGCACTATGCCATGAAAGGTGCATTACAAAAATGATGTCAAAACAACTCACCATCTTAAGTACACTTACATTACATTTACAATTGGGTTCAACTGAGGGATATTATAATCCCCTCCCCTTATTTATCCACTAGCCTCAATGCATCATATACCCGTATACAACAAGTTTTCAAAAACCCTCAAAAAGATGCAGGTATTATGTTTGCATTGCATCCTCATGCTCCCAAGTAGAAGCCTTAGGACTGTACCAGGTCCATTAGACCTTTACAATCCCTATGGCTATATTCTGGAGCTGGTTGATTTTTTAGTCCATAATGCGCACCGGATGCACTTGAAAAGCGCCTTCTTTCTCCACCTGAATCACATTCCAATCAATAACATGATTAGCATCAGGTGTATATTTATTTAGTAATGATACATGGAATACATTATAATCAAACATAGATAAAGGAAATGCAATCATATAAGAAACTGGGCCAATCCTCTCTAGTATTTCAAATGGCCCACAAAATTTGGCTGCCAACTTGGCACAGCTTCCCAACTTCAGGGAACACCTGTTAGCTTTCACCTTTAGGAAAACATGATCACCCACTTTGAACTCTCTGTCGGTTCTGTTCTTATTGGTATAACTTTTCTGCCTATCTTGGGCATCTTTTAAATTCTACTTAATTTTTATCATCTAGTCCTCCATCTCCTTGAGAAACTCTGGCCCAACTATTGTCCTATCGGATGGGTTATCCCAGCTCACTAGAGTATTTCACTTTCTACCGTAAATTCCTTCAAATGGGCTCATCTTCAATGATGTATGATACCCATTATTGTAAGAGAATTCTACCAAGTGTAGGTAGTCTTCCCATTTCGATGGTTTTTCCATCACATACATTCTCAGTATGTCTTTTATCACTTTGTTCACCCTCTTTGTCTATCCATCAGACTTAGGATGATAAGTTGTACTAAAGTTCAGATTCATTTTGAATCCTTTGGACAATCCTTTCCAGAAATTCGAGGTGAATTTTGGGTCTCTATCGGACACAATTGTTTTAGGGATTTCAAGCAATCGTGCCACTTCCTTCATGAAAATATCAACAAAATCTGTTGCCTTGTGAGTAGTTTTCAGTGAAATAAAATGGGTAGCTTTTGTAAGCTTTTCCACCACTATTGTGATCAAAACATGCAGCTTGCCTATTCTAGGCAATCCCATAATAAAATCCATTGTCACCACTTCCCACTTCCATTTAGGAATGGGAAAAGGTTGCAAAAAACTTGTTGGGTGCCTATACTCAAATTTAACTTTCTGGCATTCCATACATCTAGCGATATATTTAGCGATCTCTCTCTTCATACCTGGACAAAAGTAATGGCTCTTGATCCCTGCCATGGTTTTCTGATATCTAGGGTGCCCTGCATAAGGAACATTATGTATTTCATGCAAAATCATATGTTTCAAGTCTTGGACATTTGGAACAAAACTTTTGTTCTTGTGCAACAATATTCCATCTATTCCCAAATTATAATTATCCACCTTTTGTGGTATCTTACTCTATTGTAGCTTTGCTACCAATTCTCTGTATTGTAGATCTGCATTTGCAGCCAATAGAAATTTTCTTTTAATATCAGTCTGATACATGCTAATGGTTGTAGCATGTAGTTCATGCACCCTCCTATTTAGTGCATTGGCCACTTTATTCTCTTTCCCCTTGATATTCTTTATATCAAAGTCATATTCGCTTAAAAATTCCAACCATATTCTTTGCCTAACATTTATATTTGGCTGATCAAATAAATATCTCAGACCATTGTGGTCTGTTCTTAGCTCAAACCTCTTCCCCATGAGGTAGTGTCTCCATTTCCTCAAGGCATGCACTATGGCTACCAACTCCAAATCATGAGTGGCATAATTTATTTCATGCTCATTCAACTTCCTTGATTCATAACATATGACAAACCCATTTTGACTGAGGACTCCACCAAGTCCTTCATTACATGCATTTGTGCATACAATGAAGTCTTCATTTGGGTTTTCAATCCTTAATATTGGAGCACTTGTCAATAATTGTTTCAAGTGTTGGAAACTCCTTTCGCAAACCAATGTCCATTGAAACTTCACCCCCTTTCTTTGCAAGGAAGTGATTGGGTGTGTGATCTTTGAGAATCCTTCAATAAATATTTTGTAGTAGCCTGCAATACCCATGAATGATCTTAAATCTGTCACATTCTTTGGTGCTGACCATTCTCTAAAGGCTTCTATCTTCCCAAGATCCACTAATATCCCATCCTTTGAAAATATATGCCCCAAATAATGAATTTGTTTCTGATAAAATGAGCACTTGTTCAATTTGGCATATATCTTATGTTCTCTTAATACTTGCAACAGCATCCTCAAATGATTTTCATGCTCTTCCTCTAACTTAGAATATATAATAATGTCATCCAAAAAGACAATGACAAACTTGTGTAAATATTCTCTAAAAACACCATTCATTAAGCACATGAAAACAAATAGTGCATTTGACAACCCAAATGGCACCACTGTGAACTCATAATGACCATACCTTGTCCTGAAGGCGATCTTGCTGATATCTTCTTCTTTAATCCTTACATGATGGTATCCTTATCTAAGATCTATCTTTGAAAATATCTTTGTATCCTTCAATTGATCAAAGAGATCATCAACCCTTGGCAGAGGATACTCGTTCTTAACAGTCACTTTATTCAACTGTCTGAAGTCAATGCACAATCTTAATGTTCCATATTTCTTTTTCCACAAACAAGACTGGGGCACCCCAAGGTGACACACTTGGGAGTATATACCACTTCTTCAAAAGTTCTTCAAGATGCATTTGCAACTCCTTCAATTCTAGTGTACTCATTCTGTAAGGAATCTTTGACATTGGCACTGCTCCAGGAATTAGATTTATAGAGAAATCATTGTCTCTTTTTGGGGGTAGTCATGGTACTTCCTTGAACACATCTTCAAATTCTTCCAGGACTGCATAATCTTCCAAATTTGGCTCCTTATCTTTAGGTGTCTCTTCTATATGAGCTGCAAATATTTGACATCATTTTCTATACCATTTTTGCAGCTACAATGCTGAAATTTCTCTAATGGTTACTGTTCTAGGAATTCCCTTCACTTTCCTTAGTTTCCCTTCCATCCAAGCAAGTAAATTATTTGTTATGATAGTCCAGGAGAGCATGATGTTGGTCCAACCAATCCATCCCAATTAGATAGTCATAGGAACCTAAAGGCAAGATGTTCAAATCTACCTTGGTGTTCAGTCCATTCATGTCCACGAGGCATGACTTAACCATCTCATTAAATTTTCTTTTGTCTCTTGTAGCCAGCTGCACCAACTAGGATTTCCCATGCTTTCTTCTTGGAAAATGAAAACTTTCCACCATTTTTGGGTCTATATAACTATGACTAGCTCCTGAATCAATTAAAATAGCAATGGTTTGATTGTTGGTCATACCTTCCACTTCAATCATGTGGGAGAGATACTCTTCTTGCTTGTTATCTAGGGCTGCATAGATCCTTGGCACATATATGCCCATGTCCTCCATTGTTTCAGCTTTTTGTACATTGTGAACAACCCTTCCTTTTTCACTTCTGTGAGGACAATCTCTGAACCTATGATCTCCTTTACAACCCCAACATTGAATAGGTGGTTGTCTTGGCCCTTGACTCCCTATGTCAATCGTTCTGGGCTCTTTAGGCGTTTGATGTCCCTGTGGAGTATTTCTGAAGAATGGTGGCTTAGCTCCCTTCTTCCTCTGATTCATATTGAATTTATTTTTTGTCTTCCCAAGCCTTTTGGAAAGTTGGCCTTTCTTTCTGCTGATCATATATGCATTTAGCTTGCCTTATGGTCTCTTCCAATCTCTTGGGTTCATCATACTATATTTTTTCACTGATGAATGATGGAAATCAACTCAAATACCTTTGAATTTTGACTATATCATCCTTGATGAATGAGACATACTTTAGCAGTTCTAGAAACCTTATCTCATATTCATCTATGGTCATACTTCCAAGCTTTAGTTCAAAGAATTCTTTCATTTTCTTGTCATAGTATCAGTCAAGTATTTCTTCTTAAAATACTTCTTGAATTCCCTCCAAGTAACACTTTTCTCTTTAATGTGTTACACCTGCACAAGATGATCCCACCACATGGATGTCTTTCCCTTGAGTTGATAGATAAAAATTCTATCCTCTACATGAGAAGAATAATTATGCAATTGAAAATACTTTCTCATGCCCAACAACCATGCTTCTTCATCTTCATCCTTCTTGTGATCACCATAAAATGTAGGAGGTTTGATTTTTTTCATTTCTCCTTGTAGCTCATCCACCCCAGACCTCTTATTCCTTCTGACAGGGGATGGACTTGAGTTGTTGAATGTTCTCTTATTGGAATGCCTTGGGGAATGATGGTGGTGTCTGCTAACACTTCTTGCTTTTATTTTCTCATCTGAAGGCTTGTGACTTCTAGATTTTCTTGAGCCACTCTCCTTAACCAATTTATTTTCTATTATGTTCAATCCCTCCAATAACTTCATGTTGAAGTCATACTACTCCTCCTTGGCTCTCATAATCCTTTCATTATCATCCTTATGTATTTGGACATTCTTCTGCAAATTTTTAATGGTCTCTGCCATATTCATGTTTTCATTCCTTTCTTCTCTATGTCCATTGGAGTTTGTTCCTTCAATGCCCAAATACCCATAAACATACAGATAGTTATAATCACACATATGATAAACTGTAACATAAGCATGTAAATAACACTGCATCATCTAAATTTATCACACGATTGGTACTTATCTTGGAAATATTGTCACCAACTGCATGCAGACCGTCCGTGAACCTCCCAGCCTTAGAATACACTGGTCATCACACTCAATAGTGATTCATCCCCGAGATGGGACTTAACTCCACCCGGGTAAATGGATTCCTAACCAAGCTAAAGTCTCTAGACAACAGGAAAGATTCTATCTCAGGTGCTCACTCAACTAACAGTGTATAGTCTCTCATTCCCCACATGCCTATCCCACCCAAGGAAGTGTGCCCCTTCTCTACTTAATAGTCCCTCGGCTACCCCACTTCCCTTCCAGGACTTCAACAATAGGTTGGACCGAAAATCTCAGAGCACTGTAGCTACAATTTATCACCTTCAGGAATCAATTCCCCAACAATTCTCTCACTCAAAGAATTTCTCACGGGTCTGACAATCCGCCTCTTCAATTTCCCACAAGCCTGACGACCTACTTCTTCAATCCCACTCCCAAGATAACTAGGTACACCTACAGGAAATTTTTATGGAAACAGGCTCAGATAGAGTGATATGAATGTCTGAAGGATAACTGACTGCATGAGTTAATATGGTCATGAAATCATTGACTAGATGACTAAATGGTGGAAGGAATCATGGGTGATATGATCATAAGAATGATCGTGAGAATGATGGTAAGGATTTTTTCCCAAATGATCGTGGAGATGTCCAAAGAGCTAAGTCCCCATGATATGTATGCATGTACCCAACTTGCCACTTATCATGTTGGAAGCTACTTTGGTCCACTTCTCCCCAACTTTAACTTAGGATAAAATAATTATCCATACTTTATGTTTTAAAGAATTATTAATATAATATTCCTTTTTGGCTTTCCCTTTCCCTAACTGGTGAAGTTTAGTCCCCCATCTCTTTTATCGTGGTCGATCTATGTTCAACGATGTATTTTATATTAAACATGAGGCATATACAAAATAGGCACGCTATCCTTTAACATCTAGGCACACTGGTCTAATTCCAAAACATAAGCATCCCAACTTGTCATAATTGGCTCACCAGCCTATAATACATATCATTTACATGAGATTCGTTGACCCCCATACTGCACGCACTTTAGTTACTGTGCACGATATCCATTTACGTGCACACTACATCATTTTACTGCGCAGTACTTGCGTGCACTATGCCATGAAAGATGCATTACAAAAATGATGTCAAAATAGCTCACCAGCTTAAGTACACTTACATTACATTTACAATTGGGTTTGGTAAGGGATATTACATAAAGATACCATTACAGACTCGTATCAATGTAAGCGACTACTGTGCATAAGGTTTGGCACAGAATAAGAATGCAACAAACAATTGAAATACCAAGGACAAGAGGCACTAGTGGAACACTTGGCGAAGTGAAAAACGCTGTGGAAAATGACACCATTGGAGGAATGGCCTCATCAATTCATACATACTTTAGAGTGCATACCAACGAACTCATATACAGACCAGGAATTGTGTAAAGGAACTACAACATGGAGGACATTGCAACAGAACTTCAAAATCACTTTCTCATTCAATCATGAGAACCCCAACATAGACGAAGCTCTCAAATGAATTAGAGGAGTAATATCCATCAAAGAACCAAAAATAGAATTTGTCACATAAGAACAACAACAAAACAAAAAAACAGTCAAGGAACTACCGTCATGTTATCATGTACAGGAGGAATCACCGAATGAAGATGACCCATGTGACATTTATATCGAAGAAGTAGAAGGTGAAAGAGATGTGGAAGGACCACCCATAGAATCAAAATTCATTGATGCACCAATCGAGGTAAAGAAATTTAACATCGGGACAACTGAGTAGCCAAAAATGGCCAACATTGGAGACTACTGGGATGAGCAAACAAAATAAAGCATCACAAAATTGTTGCATGAATATAGTGACCTTTTTCCCACAACATTTATAGAGATGAAGGGTATAGCTAGAGAACTGGGAGAGATTAAGATACCACTCAGACCTAAAGCGAGACCTATTAGATAGTGACCCTATAGACTGAACCCCATATATAAACATAAATTTAAAGATGAGATCGACTGGATGCTCGAAGCCGGCATCATCGAACCAGTTGAGGAATCATAATGGATAAGCATGATGGTTGTACAGGACAAGAAACAAGGAAGAGGGATCAAGATATGAGTCGACTTGAGGAAGTTGAATGATGCATGCCTACATGACCCATTCCCTACACCGTTCATGGATGAAGTGTTAGAGAATGTGGGAGGACATGAATCTTACTCATTCACTGATGGATTCTCAGGCTACCATCAGATTAAGATAGCACAGGAGGACTGACACAAGACCACGTTTGTGATGAAATGGGGATCTTATCAGTACAGAGTCATGTTGTTTGGACTGAATAATGCACCTGCAATATTCTCCAAAGTGGTCATCGCAACATTTAAGGAATTCATCCATTAGTTCCTCAAAGTATACCTAGATGAGTGGACAGTTTATAATCTATTGAAAAACCATGTGGAAGTGCTATGACTGATGTTAGAGAGATGTAGACAATGCTAGATATCACTGAACATCAATAAATGCATATTTGGAACATCGTTTGGGATACTATTGGGCCATATAGTATGCAAACAAGGCTTGTTAGTGGATTCGACCAAGAATGTCATCATTGTTAACTTACTAGCACCAAAAATAGTCTGACAACTAAGAGAAACATTAGGGAACATAGGATACTACAGAAGATTCATCAAAGGGTATGCGTAGGACACAACACCACTAGAAAAACTGTTAAGGAAGGATACAAAGTATCAATGGAACGACGACTGTCAACATGGTTTGGATACCCTGAAGGAAAATATGGTTACCTCACTAATATTAGTATTTCCAGACTGGGAAAAGACATTCCATGTGCATGTAGATGCATCAGGGATATCATTGAGAGATATCTTAGCACAGCCAGGAGCAAGAGACTTGGATCATCCGATAACATTCGCAAGAAGAAAGTTATCAGACTTGGAACAAAATTATAACACAAAAGAAAGAGAAGGCCTATCCATGGTCTATTCACTACAAAAGTTCAGACATTACCTATTGGGAAAACACTTTAATATGTTTACAAATCACTCAACCCTGAAATACCTAGTCAACAAGCCAGTGTTGGGGGGGAGAATCTTTCGATGGTTACTTCTATTTCAATAATTTGATTTTGAAGTAATAGTTAAACCAAGAAAACTGAATGCAGACCCTGAACACCTATCCAAGGTCACAAATGGAGAAGAAACTACAAATTTAGAAGACAACTTTCTAGATGCACAATTATTCTCAGTACATATTGTTGATGACTACTTCACAGAGATCATCTAGTACTTGAGCACAGGTACTATGCCACAAGAATATACCACTGCACAGAAGAAGAATCTGGTAGTCCATGCAACCGACTATCAATTGATTGTAGGACACCTATACATGATGGGCACAGACAACATCTTGCGAAGGTATGTATTAGAGCATGAATGACCAAGAATTTTAGTAGAATACCATGAGGGAATCACAGGAGGGAATTATGCAGGAAAAGATACCCCACATAAGGTACTATGCATAGGACTATGGTGGCCAACGATTCACATGGACTTGAAAGAGTACTGTCAGAGATGTGATGTGTGTCAAAGGGTAGGCAAACCCAATAGAAGGGATGAGATGCCACTAAGACCACAAGTAACTTTAGAGGAATTTGAAAAATGAGAAATAGACTTTGTGGGACCATTTAACCCACCAGAAAAAAGAACAAGGGAAAGATACATTATCACCACAATGAAATACCTAACCAAATGGGTGGATGTCGCACCAGTAAAAGATTGCAGCATAGAGACAATTGCACACTTCTTGTTTGAACAAGTCATAACTATATTTGGGTGCCCAAGAGTTTTGATGAGTGACCAAGGCACACACTTCATAAACAACACCATCTGCACGCTGACTAAAGATTTTGAAGTTCATAACCAGGAGAGCACACCATATCACCCACAAGCAAATGGCACAGTAGAAGCCTTCAACAAAATTCTGGAGAACGCACTGACAAAGATCTATAACGTCAATAGAGATGACTGGGACCTCAGAGTACCAAAAATATTATGGGTGTATATGACCACATGAAAAAATTTGACAGGGCACACACCATTCAAGCTAGTCTATGGCCAAGAGGTAGTAGTTCCATTAGAATTTTTAGTACCCAACTTATGTGTAGCAGCTATCACATAGAAGATAGAACAAGGTGTAGTAAAGGAAAGACTAAATCAGTTATTTTCAATGGAGGAAGATCGAATCCTATAATGATTCCATCAAGAGACAAATCTTGGCACGATCGCCACATCAAGAAGAAAACGTTTAAGGAAGGAGATATAGTATTGCTCTACGACAACAAGTTGTTTCAACACCCGAGGAAGCTCAAAATGAAATGGTTAGGACCATACAAGGTAAAATATGTCACCAATGGAGGATTTGTACAATTGATAGATTTAGCAGGAATAGACCTCAGAGGAATGATCAACAGGAGCTCACTAAAGTTGTACAAGTACAGTTGACCACTCACTGCGCAGTAAAAAAATAAAATAAATAAAAAAACAATTATAATTCTAAAATAGAACAAAAAGGAAACAAGACTAAAAGGTGCACAACATGCTAGAGATAGAAAGGCCATAGGACATTTGAAACAAAAATTCGGCAAAGGCCCGAACAACGGTTACATATAGAGGAAAAATAAGTGGGAAACAAAAAGTTGGCAAAAGCAGTATGACAGGACAACACTAAGTGGAATTAAATCACAACAAGGATCGATGGGACATCACATAAACATGCCAATGAGAGATGGTAAAGAAAATGTAATGGAAAGTGCGAAACCTCCACAGATGCATTGAACCCACAGTTATGATGTATTAAACACATAATGGAGGAAGCTTCCTTAACAAGCTTTGTGACAAGCCCATACAACACGCAAGCATGGGAGTGATTGATCTATTCACGAAAGGAAAACAAAGAAAGAGTAATAGAAGCCGGAATGAACAAAGTGAGACCAGATAACTCCCAGAATTCATTCAAACTTAGCATACATTCAGAAGTCACCACTATGGCACCACCAAAGCTAGCAGAAGAAATCCAGATAGCCTGACCAACCAGGGTTCAAACTAGGTCACGAGGACAGCTGGAAGAGAACGAGCAACAACAACCGGAGATCGTTGACATTGATGAAATCCCATCCCCAGAGAGGATACCAGTGAACTCCACACCGATACTGGAAGAGATTCAATATCCATGAGCAAAGGCCATGAAAGTGGATACACCAGCATCGGCACAGGGGCCTCAAAACGAGGAAGTGGAAACCCAACAAGAAGTGCAGCCAAAAATCATCAAAGCAGCCCTAGAGTTTAATGAAACAACACAAAATTTGGAAGCACCAATGCAACCAGATGAGTCGAAATACCATCTCAGGTCACCTAGTAGAGGAGAACATTGTGAATACCTTGGCTTGGCGAGAATGGCTAATGGAGGAACAACTAGAAGTTGTTGGAACTTCAAACTAGCCACTGCAATAGGAAGACAAAGTTCAGATATCAAGCTCACTCCGTAAGAAACCTGAAGAAGAAATTGTTCTATCACACATACTAGCTAGAGTAAAGGTAGAAACGGAGCTACTGGGTCATGTCGGGAAGCTCAATTATTTTGACCATGACATATTAGACGAAACCAAGTTCTCGGAATTTGCACAGAGGGTCTTTATGAAAACCATAGCCATAAACCAACTTGGAGAAATGATTATCCAGTCACACTGGTGGGCAACTGGGCTAGACAGAATAAGAATATTAGGTTTGTTGAAGCTACCACATTTTGGCAGAGGCCAGTATGCAACATCATGCATCAAGTAGTTGTTAGAATTCACACATAGAGGGCACATATGGCTGGACAAACCCATCCCCATAATTATTGAGATTATTGCACAAATCACAGGGTTACCAACTCGGGGTATGGATCCCGCATTGATTCTAGATGACAAATCCAAGGAGAAAGTGTTGGCAGAGTAAATGAAGAAGAAATATGGAACTTCCAGAGGAACAAGGGGCGTCATAATCAAATGAATCAACAACACAACTACACAATTGATATCTTAGCTTGCAAATTACTCAAAAAATGTTGCAAAGATGAAGTACTAGCAGGAGTCATTGTAGTTGCAACTCAGTGCGCAGAAGGTACCTCTATGAGTTGGGTGCCATATATATTGAACTTGTTTCAAGAGGACTGGAAGGATGCGCAGGACCTAGGCATAGAGTTTCATTACTCATGGTTGATTACCCTAATAGCCTTCATGGGATGGCGAGAATGAGGGTATGTAATTTTTTGTACCAGACCACAACTAGCAGAAGAAAGATACCTATTACTGATATTTGGGCCACATGCTAGGCATATGAGGGAGAACAAAATCATATTCAAAGCATACCTACAGGATATACAGTAATCTATCAGCTGAAAAGGAGAATAACACTAGAGGTTATCGCGTGATATGCGGACATCGCCAATTTCTGGGCCACAAGACAAACAATGTGGATACAACCAAGGCATGATCCAGATAAATAGTGGCTACATATGTGCTACTTCATCATAGAGGGTGATATCAAAATGGTCATCAACAAATGGCCTGATGAATGGAGGATCCCAACCATTACAGGGGAAGTACTGGAAACAACAACAGAAGGAGAGGTAGAACAGGCAGAAACGTAGCCTCCAAAAATCCAAGTGACCAAGAAACCACAAATGAGCCAAGGCAAGCCAACTCCAACAAATGATGGGTCAAATAAGACAGAGACCCAAAAGGGGAAGAAAGAGACTACACAACTGACCAACGGATAGCCGAAACAAGCTAAGGGAGTGCAAGAGACCACCCCAAGCCCCATCACATAGGAACCAGGGGGAAATAAGAGACCATCCACGTAGAAAGGAGGCACACATAAGAAATAAAGGTGCAATGAGCATCGCCAGACTATATGATCATGGAGGACGATGGGGAAATGATCACCATAATGGTACAAGATTTCTTAGAAGAATATTTCGATCATGCATCACACCACAGGGATAAACTGCAAAAAGAGATGACAGAAATGGGACAATTCCTAAAGAAATTTGGGGACGCACAGACAGAAAGAAACAACAGATGCATAGAGCCACCGACAATACAAACCAAATAAAGAGTGGAGGTAGAAGAACGAGACTCAATCCACTCCATACCACACACAAACACATCAATTTAAATCAAACCTAGCATGTTGTGCATGGATGAAATCGTGGGTAAGACACCCCTGAAGGATTTGGACCACATCCAATTGGTATTGACATGGATTCCATCAAGGGAACTACACAAATTGAAATTTAGCATCAACCACGAGGTACAGTCTTGTGCACATAAAAACTTAGTCAAGCTACAGCAAGAAAAAAAGAAGCGGAAGGCGCTGGAAAAAGTCTGTAAGTGGGCCAAGATCAAAACTCAAGAGGAAAAATAATGCAGGAAGGAACTGGAATGAAGAGTGGGAGGAATTTTTGAGAAACTTCCAAGCACCATGGAAGAGAATGAGCTCCTAGTAGCAGGAAAGATTGCCCAGATTGTGCAGACAATTGATCAGTATCAGAAGGAGATAGAGAATATCCATGAACAAATCACACCAACCACTCCACCAGAAATGAAGGAGAAGAGGAAGTAGGAAGAAAAAATGCAATTGCAGGAGATGGAACAACAGGTTAGCACAACAACTAAATTGCTCAATAAAGCAATGCAACTTTGGAGAAGGTTGGAGGAGGACCCACGGGTCCAACACTAGGACAATAAAGAGGAAAGAATCAATGCAATGATCCAAGAAATCAAATAGAGGCGGAAGAGCATATCAATACCATAACTATTCAAAGGGGCGTAGGATATGAAGAATATGCAAGCTGAACTTATCACCGCACAAACATAGAAACAGGAGCGTCAGGCTCAAATAGATCCACTATAGGAACGGGTAGCAGAAATACTCCCATAGGCAGAAGGAGATAAAATAAATATAGCACAGACCTATGCCAAATGTGTAGGATTGTTGAGTGATGAAGTCATAGTTCAAGTAGTAGACACCATCAAGGAGAAGATCGCGTAACCACTAACAAAAGCAGCAGAGCTCAAGGAAAAGTTCTAGATGATCACCAAGGACATCGAAGAAGCTCAGAAGGATTAGGTGACTTGGGACGAGTCACATGTCAGTGTTGGGGGCCTGTTGGCACTAGGATGAAGTGGAAAGAAGGATGATCATGGGAAAGAAATCATGCAGAAATGGAAGTAACAATTGGAAGGTAACACAACACACGCAAATGCAAGAAATCATGCACAAGAAAAGTGACAGCTGGAGGAAGAACAACACGTGTGCATGGGAGGAATACCTAATGTTGGTAGGGTTAGGTTTTTGGTAACACATTGTAAATGGTTGAAGAGCCCGATATATATAAATAAAGATACACAAATATCATATAGAGGTTGATTCTCTTTTGTATTATTTCAGCTTTTGTAATGTTCTATCATAGCTATGTATGAGTTTATGCATTATGTAATATGGTTATGGACCAATTTTGTAAGATGTTGAGCTAAGAATAGAAGAAAGAAGTAAGATTTGAGGATTAGATTGTAGGTTGTGGAGCCTGATGCGATCTAGTTCACCTCATACAAATCTTACCCATCTGAGGGAATTGTAAGCGCGTGACGCCGGAGATGCAGAAATACCATAATAAAAGAGCCAAGAGCCAAAGATTTGTTGATGTAGCCCAGGAGGGGGTGAACCACGGTAATATCTATGTAATGTGATGAATGCATGTATATCTTTGTCTACTTTCAGTAGTTAATTCTTATTCTTAATGAATGAGTTAATACATTGTTATGGAATACGATTGTGTTGTTCATGAAATAAACTACTTAAGATGGATACACACCCATGAGTAATAGTAGATAGCAATCACAATTCATAGCATATGGCTTGTATTAACAAAACCCTATCCCATACTCAATCCTAGGCTATAAACACTTGAGTCTTACAACCACCCATTTAAAGTTATCTCGGGCGAGACTGCGCAGTGCACTCTGTGTATTGTGTTGCCTTCTGGTTTACCAGGAGGGCCGATAGTTTTAGAGGATTTGTTGGAAACCTGAAAGACATGAACCCTGGGCCAATAACTCATAAGGTAGGGGAGAATATAAAACCAACACTATTAATATTTTATTGATGATTATTCTCATAAAACTTGGGTTTACCTTTTGAAATCAAAAGATGAAGTGTTTAGTAAATTCAATGAATTCAAAGCCTTGATAGCGAATCTTTTTGAAATAAAGATTAAGATACTCAGGTTAGATAATGGAGGAGAATACACCTCAAAAGATTTTTTAAACTATTGCAAAGATGTTGGGATCAATAGGGATCTCACCACTGCCTACAATCCTCAACAAAATGGTGTAGCCGAAAGAAAGAACATAACTATAATGGAAGTAGTGAAGACCATGATCCATGATCAATATCTTCCAATGTGCTTATGGCTAGAAGTAGCAAAAATATAAGTATATGTACAAAATTGATTATCCCATAGTGCACTTGGGTTCAAGACCCATGAAGATATTTTCTCCGGAAAGAAGCCAGAAGTAATACATCTCAAAATATTTGGTTGCCCAGTATTTGTACATATTCCAAAATAGAAGAAAAACAAGTTGAACCCTTCAGGAAAGAAGGGAATAGTTTTTGGCTACTATGAGGTCTCCAAGGCCTTCAGAGTTTATATACTAGGTCACCATCATATTGAGATCAACAGGGATGTGACCTTTGATGAAGATGAAACACTCAAGAAATCGATAAGATGCCATCTTGAAGAAGTATATGAAGAGGAACTTGTAGCTCCTAGAGTTGAAGAACTAGTGAGGCAATTCATAACTTCGCCTGATGAGGAAATTCTAGAAGACCATGACATAGTATAATTTCAAGAACCTCCCTAAATGACGATCTCCCACAAGAGAAATCAATCATGGGAAAGGGAACTTATTCAAGATGGAGAGAAGTATGGTGTCCCCGAAGGAACCACGAGACAAGTGAAGAGACCCAAGCCACTCTCCATTTATATGGATTTGATGTGTGATCTCTTAGATAAGGATCCTACCTTATTTGAAAAATCCATTCAGAAGAAAGAATGGGCAAATGCCATGATAGAAGAATAAAAAACCATTATAAAAAATGATGTATGGGAAATAGTTCCCAGACCGAAGAGAAAGTATGTGGTATCTTCAAAATGTATTTTCAAAATAAAACATGTTGTTGATGGAAGTATTGAGAAGTATAAAGCAATGTTTGTCTCTCGTGGATTTTCTCAAAAGGAAGGCATCGGATATGAAAAGACATTTTATCCTGTAGCTAGATACACTTCGATTAGAACCATCATAGCCCTTGCAGCTAAGATGAAGTGGAAGTTACACCAGATGGATGTAAAGACATATTTCCTAAATGGTGTCATTGAAGAAGAAGTGTATATAGAACAACCTAATGTATTTGAAGTTGAAGACAGGAAGACTCATGTATGCAAGTTGAAGAAGGATCTGTATAGATTGAAACAAGTTCCTAGAGCTTGGTATGGAAGGATAGACATTTTTCTGACGATCTTGGGCTTTACCAAGAGTAAAGTTGATTCTAACCTCTACATCAAGGTTATGAATGATGAGCTGGTTATATTGTTGTGATGATGTGCCATCTTAATTGTTGTGATGATGTGTCATCTTAATTGTTGTGATGATGTTCCAGCTTAATTGTTGTGATGATGTGCCTTCTTAATTGTTGTGATGATGTGCCATCTTAATTTCTATGATGATGTTCCAACTTAATTGTTGTGATGATGTGCCATCTTCATTGTTGTGATGATGTTCCATCTTAATTGTTGTGATGATGTGCCAACCTCGTGTTGTGATGATGTGCCAGCCTCGTGCAGTGATGATGTGGCCAACCTTGTGTTGTGATGATGATTCATTAGTTTTATACTAATCCATGTTGATGCCATTCCAGCTCTTTGTTGAGAATGATGATATGGATGATGATAAAATATTCCGATGGTTTATAGATACACCAGTCAGTGTTCCAAGATTTTTTTGATGATGTTTTCCTCTCTCTCACCTGATGTTGTTGTAGAATACCCTTGTTGTTAAGGGGGAGTGTTGACATATTGTAAATGCAAAGATTATCCTATTTATTATTGATCTGTTATTCATTAGATCAATCCCCTTTTGTGTATTGATCATGTCAGGTATTGTAAATGACCAAATCCCCTTTTGCAGATTGGTCAAACCCTAATTGTAATAAGAAGAATGAGAAGTTGGCCCCAGATTAATTAAAGGTGGTTATAACCACCCAGAATTAGAATTCAGCCCTGCTAGTGAAAAGACACTTCATTTCACACTTGCTAGATTGTATAAATAAGAGAGGATAGCGCCTCATTTTTACACACACTCACTTGTTCATTAGAGCGCAAGTTTGGAGCTGCAGTTGAAGAAGAAAGAAGAGAGAGAGAGAGGCACAATCTTGGGAGAGGACGTTCTATATTGTTTGAGTTATCTCTTGGCATTGTATTGGTTATCTATATTAAGGAAGTTTTTGTTGGCTTTTCTCCCCCATGAGGGTTTCCTAGGATAAATGATGTGTCTCTTGTGATTGTGTATTTCTCATTGATCCTATCTATGTTATGGTTATCTAGTAAATTGAAAAGAAACCTAATAATAGCTTAAACCTTAACATTTTGAGCCCACAATTCACCACCTTCTGCCACGTAGCTCTTTTACTATATCACAGTTTCGATTGCGGGACCGCTCAATAATTTTAACACTCGAGCAAGTTTCATCCCCACAATGAAGCGTTTTCATCGATCTATTCATGATATGTAATCTGGGAAATCTCCACTCTTGTTTCCACGTGACGCTCTAGGATGGGCCCTGCTTTCTGCTGTGAAGATCAATGGTCCACAATTATTTTGGGAGTTCGAGCTTTGGCTCCTCAGGACTTTTCAATGCACAACTCTTACAATCCTCTTAAGTGTCGAATTCCTTAAGTGTGACATTTAGTGCCACGTGTCCTCTTGTTTTGGATGACCGAGATTTACTTCAGGAGTTCAGGCTTCGTGCCTTTTTCTCTGGCTTGCTCGCGCAATTCTTTGAAGTGTCAAATTCCCGAAGTGTGAGATCTAGTGACACATGGCCTTTTAATTTGACGACTGATATTTACTTCAAGACCCTTAGGACTTCAGGGCTACTTCCAAGATCAATGGTCCTTGTTGGTTTGAGATCAACGATCCATAATTATTTCAGGATTTCAGGATTTGGCTCCTCAGGAATTTTCAATGCACATCTCTTACAATCCTATGAAGTGTCGAATTCCCGAAGTGAGATATCTTCCTCCACATGTCCTCTAGATTTGGATGGTTGAGATTTATTTAAAGAGTTTGGGATTTGGCTCTTCAAGACTTTTCAAGGCACAACTCTTACAATCCTCTGAAGTGAGAGATTTTCCTCCATGTGTCCTATGGATTTGGACGGTCGAGATTTACTTCGAAATTTTTTATTTTGATTGCTCACACAATCCTCTAAAGTAAATCTTCCAAAGTGCGAGATGGCTCAGATATAATTCGGTACTTGGGCTCCTCTACCTAGTCATTAGTCCTTGTGCGACTTTGAAATCCTGACCATCCAAGATCCGTTGATCCTAACTTCTTATGGGATCTCCACCATTGAAAATCAAACCTTCTTGTTGGTAATTCAAGCCCGAAATGGGTTTCTCTGAATGTTGTTCTTTGCGCTCAAGGTTGATATCTACACAGAACATAGATTTGGTCATCATGCGACCTTTTGACAGCTATATGCAATAACACCAACCCCATCCCCTTGAGACTTGATATTCACTACCTCGCCTCGGTGAGACAATACCATAATAAATTATATATCATCCACTTCAATCCTCAATGGTTTCCCATCAATATTGAAAGACTCTATCTCTGGATCGTAGTAGTTTATCAATAAATAGAGTAACCTCAACTAATCTCTCATTCCTTTGAGAGCCCAAAATTTATAAATGCCACATCATTTTAAATCTTTTTGGGCCCTTACATATCTTCCCCCTACTTTAGCTATTTCTTTATGCTCCCTTTCCCTCTATTCAATAACCATCCTACAAAGGAGAAACCATTTTTTGAGTTAAATCCCTTTCAAAATCTTGTTCACGGACTTGCACGCGGAATAAATTGATAATAGTCACATATATGGCTTCATATAAGTGTGCATGCTTCACTTTTCCTATGTATATAGGGTTGTACATGTGACTCGATGATTTGTCACCCATGTACACCCTAGTTTCCATATAACGCCCTATTATACTAAAAACATGGGGACTAAAATTGGAATTTAAACCATTGAAATTGGAGAGGGGATGGGAACTAACTTGGTCCAGATGGTTTCTGATTCCATTGATCATATCTCTCACAATCAACACTTGAATATAGTGGGACAAACGGCCTAAAATGCACCATTTGGGTGAAAAAACTCAAATCGTATGGTAAAACATTCTATTTTTACTAGTAGTAGAAATATTTTTACCCACTTTCTATAGTTATTTTCTATTTTTTGACCTTATGGACTAATAGCACAGTGGAAAGACTTGGTTTTTAGTGGTTTTGTCCAAGATTTTTTACGGTTTCCTGTGTCGTACCACCTGTTTATGCCTTCGACAGGTATATTCTTTCATCGACATATAGGATAGGTTTTCACTCTATTTTGTATTCTTGCATCATCCTATGGTCGTGATACATACACCCTGGGTATGAACCCATTTATTAGTGACACGAAACCTTCTCACTGGTACTAGAATTTTTGTTATTAAGTGGTAGAGACTTACCAAACATGGGTGCCCTAGTTAGAACCTTTGTTTCATTTGGTACCCATGCAACAATTATTCGATAGGATTGGGAGTTCCTTATAGTCCCAATATGACTTTTCATTTGAACCCTATTTTCTTACTCACAAGCATTTTGACCGTTAACTACTGGATTCCTCCTGAGTCTTGGTTAAGCTCTTTTCCTACTCCCAAAAAAATGAAAATATTTTTGAGTTAAGTTGTCTCTTTCACACTTGTTAAAATGGTTTTGAAATGACATCTATTTGGTATAATTTTAACCCTTTTCTAGACCAAGCATACTACTTATGAAAAAGGAATACTCTAGTCACCATCGGATAGAAGAGTTCTCCTGGGTATTATTTTATACTTTTTCGAGCCTAGGGGACTAAATCTATGAAAAATGAAATTTTTTGGAGTTAATTGTAATTGCATTCCATCATATTGCTTGCATTATTGATCCTATTTCCCATTCCCACTTTCTCGTTATAATCCTCTTACCTCTACAATTTTCATAACTAGCCAAGCAGTGCCTTCCATATATGCTTTGCAGCTTGACACCCTGTACCCTTAGAGTAAACATCCCCCTAAGTGTCCATGCCCCACATACACTTTCTTTCATTCAACATAAGTATGTTTCGTTGCTTGGAACGATTTGGTTACTCATGACACTCATTTCCTCTCCTATATCATATCATTTCTTTTCCTATGAAAAAAACAAAAATAAAGATGGGCGGTAAAATAATATCATATCATGTCAGCAGCAGTTGTGTCGCCTTTGAACAGAGCACAAACTTTTGAGTCGACTTTCATACAAATTTTGGGTATAGCATGACCTTAGGAATATGATCTCATTACTTATATTTTACTCCTCCTACTAGTTACTCTTCCATTCCTTATGGAGATTTTGTCGATGCCTCCTACATCACAAATTTTTTGTCAATGATCATTATCAAGTCTATGATACATGAGTTATCCATATGTCTCATGATCTTTTTCAAAGAAAGTCTATAATCCTATTCCATCCATTTCTCAGAACTCTTTACTTTCCAAGTCAGTCATACCCTCAGTGTATCTCAGAGTCACGTGAAGTTTTTTTCCTACCATGCACCGTGGACCAACTTTCATTATGGATAGGTAACCTTGAACCCAACAGATGACATTTCTTCATTAGTTGTTAAATGGGGGGTTTCCCTTTTGTTCGACGAAAAGAAATATATTCACACATTGGGATTCATGCAATTTCTTGGATTCCATTATCATTGTTGGTGGTTACCTCGCATTTGTCAATAGTTTTCATTATTGGATTTTATTCAGAGGGTCTCTTTCATGCACTACTTGCATCTAGTGCATGCAAGAGACACACGTGGTCATTGGTTTATGAACATATTATTCATATAATATCCTCCTAATCATCAATCTATTTCTTTGTACCTCGTGTTGGATGATGAGATATTCCCTAATTCTCTTTGTTCAATGGGTCTCCTTCCGTCGACTTTAGCTCATCTATTTTGGAAATGAGACCTAGATTCTTTTCAATACCTAGAGGCTTGTATTCATGAGTGGAATTTTCTCCCTCCATTAACAGTTGGGAATACACCAATTTCTCTTGATCAATGGATTATTCAAGTGTTCAACCTCAACACCCGTATTCACACTTATAGAATGTAATCAATACATTGATACCTACTTTCATTATCGACGGTTTGTCTCGCATTTGTTAAATGTATACCTTGATGACCGTAATCAAATGAAGTCTCATTGTGGTTGAACTCAACTCCTTTATTCACATGATGTAGACTTGTACCTTCAACGGATAGTGTAGAAGACCTCCATATTACATTATCAACATTCCTCATATGTTGTATTTCATTGGACCAGTACCTATATGGCTTCAGTGATCATGGGAGATCATATTATACACCATTGTATACATATATATATTCAATTGATTTTGAGACTAGATTCCACTGTGTCTTTTTCGTGACTATGACATCCTATCGCATATGTCCATTTTGTATTTCCTATTCATGACCATGAACAACTATTTGATATATCTCCACATGGATCTACAGTGTAATTCAGATTGGCAGCCATGTGTACACAGTCATTATGGATTGTAATATTCTTATTAGCAACTAGTACTTCTAGTTGAGTCTTCATTACTCCTCTTCTAGGAATTATAATTTATTTCGTCCATCATAGATAGTTCTCTGACCTCACACATTAGGGGGCATATGTTACAATAAATTTTTCCTCACTCCATGCAACTTGCTTGAATGGCCTTCCATTACCCTCTACAAACTTTAAGTCTCTTTTTTGTTCATTCCAGAGCCAAAAATGCACATTTTTCCACATATACATGCCCTATTAGTTATAGAACAAGAATATACGTAGGTTTCTCCACTACAACTAGCCTACATCGGGTTTGGTGCTCAAAATTAAAAATTGTGTCAGGTTTCCATGCCATGTCACAAGATCCATGATCCTTGACCTTCCATATACTGGAAATTCTCTGACTCAGACCTTCAATTCCATTTGAAGGATATAAATTGATCCATATCCAATCCTTGAGACAATTCAACAATTCGACTTTGAGAGAAAAGAAACTCTGGAGAAATTTCACTTCATATTGAGTCTTAATTTTTTGTGTTCATCCCCCAAGATTTTCCTTCTTTGTGATGGAGAACCTCATTGACTCCTATATATGAGCTTGCCTTTGTGGAGGATTGAAGTGGTGGAGGCCCAGCTGGAGGGACTTAGTTTCTTAGTTCTAATATGTTTCGTTACAGAAGTTTGTCGCCTATGTACTTCCACTGATTATTTTAATAGAAATACTCTTTTCTCGTCCAATTGATATCTTGCAACTATTTGAATTATTATTCCATGTATGTATTTGTCATGTATGTTAATGGATTATGATAATTTATATGCTAAAATTATATATTATCACCATATTCTTGTGTATCTTGGTTTTTGAGGGCAAGTTGTAGGTATAAATCTTTGGTTCATGTGCTGAACAATGGTCTTCTTCGAATGTCCAGATGAGGTAGTGTCTTAGCCTTGTATTGTTATCTTTTCATTTATATATCATAGTTAGGATTATATTTTATTTCTACGTGTCATTCCATCTATTGTGGTTTACCCCTATCCATAGATATATTTTCCTCGTAACAAGATGTCCAAGAGAGATCATTTTCCCTCTTTATATAGAGTCCATACATGGTAAAGAACCCAATCCCTAGGTTCCATTGTTTAATTCTTTATTACACTTTAAGGTTTCTCCATTAATTACAGATACTTATTTTAACCTTCTCTTTAATTACCCAAATATCCACAATAATACTTATTATGACCCCCTTTAGGGTAATTATAATATATTTATTTATTATTATTTATTCCTATAAGTATTTATTATGCCCCTTTTAGGAGAATTATTATATTCCTGATATTATTATTATTATTATTAAATATAAATAATAATAATATATGGGGTATGAAAGAAGACCTTAAAGATATGGATTAATGTCAGTATTAGTTATATAATAAGGAATTATTTAAGAAACATGGATGATATTTTCATAAAATTATATACTATTGAGGTGCAGTAGTATGTTACATACCACAAAATTGTGTTAGCCATGGGTGTCATAAATTGTTCAGGTAAATATTCATCGAATTGAACTTGTACTTTCCATATTGGTCTAGATATGGAATACACAGTTATGTCATCCCATAACTTTCATAGCTCATCGACAAAAGGCTCAATATATACATTCATATCTTTCACTTTCTGCTTACCTGATTGCTTGAGAATACACATAATTATTGCCTTGTATATATAAGAAATTGTGCAATGAATAAGACAAACAAAATGCTACATTCAAATAAATGTTGTTAACAAATACCTGTAATAATAATTTCCAACATTGTGTTCTCCCTCTTTATTGACATCCAAGGAGAAATGTTATTGTTTATTAAAAAAAATAGGTCACACTAAGTAAATAGAACTAATCTCACCAAATGGATTGACACCATCAGGTGCCATTGAAAGCCTAATATTATTAGGTTCTTCTTTAAAAATCAACCATCTTTCATCGATGTTCCTAAATGTAGAACCATCTCCAGGAATTCAAAGAAAACCATCTTCACTTTTGTGTTGTGCATGGTAATCCATAAAATGTGTTATGATTTGGCACCTAAATAGTCACTACAAATGTGGAATTATGGGAACATGATAAAGAACCTTGTGAGACACCCTTTTTTTTACTCGATCGGTTCGATATCCACTGATTTGACATTGTGGGAATTTTGTTTTCGATGCATATTGTCCATAATATAAAATATGATCATTAGGACATGCATCAATACCATTATAGTCCATTTCAATATCTTTCATAGTGGAAAATAACTCTCAATGTGTGTGAGGTAAATTATTTGATACTAGTAAGAAACATTCACCTAAGAATATACAACATAACAAATAACTATTTAATGTAAATAATAGTAATCATAAATATTACATCCTTAATTTACACATTAATTGACACTAAAAATAGAGAAAAAAAAGTTGACTTTTACATATATGTGACGAATTATATTACATACCTTAGGATCTGTGTGAGACAAGTGTTTGAAAAAACATTCAATGCCTTCAATTTCACCAATAACATTATAGTAGAGATAATATTTTTTCTTCAGCCTTCATAAGGGGTTGTTTTTCCTTCTCAAGTAGAGGTACATCATGAATATCATCAAATTTGTCCTCATTGATAGGAGAAAATATTTCCTAGATCAATCTATTTTTCCCATCATCGAACGCAAAAGTATTATTGGTGTCATCTTCTTCCATAGGATTGACTTGATATTCAATATCCATACCATATTTCTCAACTTGTACAATAGTATTTCTACTACTACTAGACACATTATCTGGTGCCACACACCAAGGAGGATTTATCCTTATAATTACAAACAATCAATAAAATCGATGTATATAACGAATATTAAAACGAAAGAAAATTTTATAAATGAAATTAATACAAAGATATATAATGAATAAATTACCATGGGACAATATGTATACCCCCCTTCAACATTCCCATACCTCCAACAATGTACCTCAATTGTTTTTCTTACAAGTCTTCTTCTATTAGAGTCCTTGCATTGATTGCAAGGGAAATAACATTTCCCATCACCTTGTGCCTCCAATGTCACCCTTAACCTAGCAAGCATCCTTTCATTCTCTTCATCTGTAATGTTTGGCATTGGGATTCCCTATTACAAAAAAATCCATTGAATAAATATAAGAACAATATACAATTATATTCTTATGGGAAAAATGTCATTGCATATTGACCCCATATGTACTAGGGAATTAAGTCATTTTCATCATAGATTTATTAAAGGTCTATAACTGTAGTCAATAATTATTCAAGAAATAAAAGCCATACATTTTTACCACATAAGATTCAAATCTTCACTATAGGAAAGTAAGAAAATCAAACAATAAAATAGAACTATACGAAGAAAAATTATATAGTCAATAAATCAAATTGAGTAGACATGTTCATACATATTTCCTAGGAAACAATTTGTGTACCCAAATAAAATAGGGTATGAGGGTTAGGGATAAAATGTGGGTATTTAAAAGGAGACAAATAAATATTAAAAATTTATAACCTTCAAAGTACAAAATCGTTTCGGGGAAGGATGACTTGTAATATACCGTATTGTATATAATACCCCTAGTTTAATCCCCAATGTAATTGTAGATGTATCTTTATAGGTTGGTGATCCAGGATACTATAGAACATAGTGCCTATGTGATTATTATCCTAGGAGGCCCAAATTTCTAAAGGGATAGCATCCCTATATTGTAATTTGTAATCATATTCATATTTTTAATAAAACACATCATTGTTGTAGACCAACTAAACAAAAAGAGATGGGGGGATAAAATCCACTAGAAAGGGAAAGGGAGGCTAGGAGTCTAGGAAAGAGGATAAGCTAAGGGGGATTAATCCCAATGGAATATTATATTAATATTCCTTAAATCCAAAGTATGTATATCAATATATCCTAAGTTACAAAGTGGGAACAAGGGAGTCCCTTATCTGCTAAGTATCACATATAGAACTTGCAGATATATTTTTGGGGTAGATAGTGTAATTCTCCATATTGGCTATCATTCCTTCATTATTATTCCATCATTCGTACCTGATTACGATATCCTGTACTTAGGGAAAACTTGGGAGCTAAAGAGGTGAGTTGTCAGGCCCATTTTTTTGTTGAAGAGGCAAGCTTTCAAGCCTGTGTTGTTGTTGAAGAAGTGGGTTGTTAGGCCCATGTTTTTGTTGAAGAGGTAGGTTTTTAGGATCGTGAGTAGTTTCTTTGGGTGAGAAATTACTGGTAATTGTTCTCTAGTGCTCTAGGAAATAGCTACAAGGCTCTAAGACTTCCTTTATATCCTGTTGTTGAAGCTTCAGAAGGGAAGTGGGGTAGCAGAAGGACTGTTGAGCAGAGAAGGGGAAAACTTTCTGGGGTGGGACAAGCATGTGGGGAATGAGAGACTGTAGGCTATTTTCAACAATGGGAAACCTTGAAAGGAGAAATTCTACTAATTATTGGACCTTAGCATGGATTAGGATTCCCTTGGCTCTTGTGGAGTTTTATCCCCAACTCAGGGCTAACCCACTGCTGAGAGTTATGAGAAGTGTGGTCTATAGATGAGAGGAATGTGGAAGGTCTACATGAAGTTCATGTTTAACTTGAAAAAGATAGGTATCTCTATGTGTTTTTTAAATTACTAGGTATGCTTATGTGCCTTATATTATGGTTTTTTCGGCATCTGTTGGTTATATACACGTGTTTTTATGATGCTCTAATATGTGCATTTGTAGATCATATGTTTAATTAAATGATATGAGAGAATTATGTTGAATTGTTGGTAATGGTGAAAATTATTGGTATTAGAAGTCAAAATTTTGATGTGGCATTTCCCAATAGGGAGTTGGGGATGTTACATTGTATATTACAAATTCCATTAATTATTAATTATTCTGTTAATGTAAAGTCATGTTCCTTTTTTTTTCTTGTAGAAACAAAATTGTTATATTCAAAAGAGGAATATACATGTTGTTGTCTTATCAATCTAGCCTTAGTAGGATTTATTACAGATATATTCTACCTATTCCAATAGACCTTCTGTTAACAACAATTGCGGTATCGGGATTTTAAAGGGAGAGAAGGCCAAGACCTGTCGAGTCTCGAAAGACCGAGGGGATCCAAGCCATTGATTTTGACCGTGACACATGGCGAGAGATCCCACAGGGTCGGGAATCGGGAAACTGAAAGTCCCGCGCACATGGTACAAAACTCTCGATATCCCGACGCACGATTTCCCGATATCGGGGGGCAGCTTTCAATAGTGGAAGATAGGTGGCAGGATATGCACCAAGGAGCTGACCGTCAATAGGTTAACGACCATAAGCCATCAAGTTTCAGGGAATCACAAGTCTAGTGGACACAAACATCGTGTCGTCAAGAACGCCGAAATCTCAATGGAAAGTTAGACCACGGTCGCACAGGGACAGGTCATATGGACTATGGTCTAGTCGTTAGGGGCTAATTCCTGAGAGAAGGAGCTCATCGCATATCGAGATATCGTGGATTCTGGAGGTAAGGAACTCACACACTTCAAACTCGCGAATCCCGAATCTCGAATTCCTGAAAATCCCAAAGCTTCATCGCATACATCCGCCATCTGTCCTTTGCCACCACGTCTTCTTTCCATATCATGCTAACCATAGTTTTTCGGCCATTGTATCCCTCCACCTGGCTCGTACACTTCAACACCCATGGATCCTGCCACTTCTATCTACCCTATCGTTTTCCTGCCCGATCACCATCCACTTACCACTCCTCGTCACTCATCAGTCCTACCATGATTTCTCCAAGCAAGATTCAAATGGCAGAACATGAAGGTTTCCATGTCCTGTAGGCACAGGATTGGCCAGGGCCTTTCCCAACTCCAATGAAACAGTTATTGCAGTAGCTGAGGGTAGTTGGACATCGTTTCCTCCATAAATGGAAAGCCAAGGAATGAATGAAAGTATGTCAATTCAGTCACAGGGCCTTTGGAACACTATTGCGTCTGACTGAAGTTCACGAACGTACAGAGACTGCAGGCGCAGTAAATGTGAAGTCGTAATGTCTTCAATGCAATTCCTCGATTTAGCTTCCAGTGTTTTTGTTCCAAGTATATGTGGGCATTTTGGCCACTTTTGTAGGGATCGATGGTTGAGCAGAGCTCCCTGGTTGTAAAATTTTAATGAAGCATTGTTGTTCTGGTTATGTATGAGCTTTGGAGACTTCTTGCCTTATGAATGCCAGTTTCTATCATATCTTTGTTTACACTGTGTTAGAGCAGCTCGGAATTGGAGGATCCAGTCGAGCTGTAACTATTATAGGATGATGTTGTAATGGATCACTGTAATATTTACGGAGCCTCTAATCAGTCCCTGTGATTTCCTTAACGCCGAACGACTTGGAATTGGAGGATCCAATCAATTCCTCTTTCAGTTTCTTGAAGCCCTGAACCAGGAGGATCCTATTTTTAGAGTTTTTCCTCTATAAACCGTTGCAAGCCTGATGCCCAGAGCTGTTTGTTCACTTTCTCCCAAGTCTTCCACCTGTTCATCTTTAAATCAACCCACTGGCTGAAGTTAGGATTCCATACCTCCTCTGTTATTTACATATCAGACTTAGTCCCTGAGTTAAAGTAATACCTCCTCGAGCCATTATCTCCATTTGATCACCCTTTATAAACAAATCGTGACATAAAATTGATGGGCGTTGGGCTCTGCTCCTACAAGCAATCTAGGAGTGACTTCTAACGCTAACATTTCTGGCGTCGTTGCCAGGGACATAATTGAATATTTTCCCTGGGTAGAACGACATTGAGTCTCTGAATCCGAAGGTGCATAGGATCATCAGAGCCTTTTAGATTGCTAATTTTTCACCTGGTGACTCCATTGTGACAACTCCACTAGGGAGAACCTGTTCAATTAATTGTGGCTTTCAGAGGCAGGCATACGTGGTCTCACCCACAACTGCCTCTAGCAACGCTTGAAATGGATCCAGAGGTAGTGCTAAGAAAGGGAAAGGCCTTTGAAGAGGAAGCGTCTACCACCGAGCCAGGTAATCCACCATACTCTTCTGTTGGAGCCCCTTTTTCTCCTCCTCATATTTTTGACAGGCTTGTCTCTGCAGTTTCCCATTTCTTAAATTTTGGGAGTGTTCCTGTTGAGTTTTCCTCTCCTGGTCCGGGACCAGAGGGATGATACTTTGTCACTCCCCTATCCTTTGAATTTTTACCTCAACGTAGACCCCTGACCTCATAAGAATTCCCCACTCCTTCACAGAGAGGAAAACCTGCCGTCTCGAGCTCGGTACCCTGTTCTCTGAATCACCTCTTGTTTCCCACCCCACTTCGAGATTTATCCTCAATAACCCCTTTACGAACTCCTTCTCCTCCAAGTTCTCCTGCACCTAACATCCCTATGGCTGGTGCTAATCCCCCTCTCAACAGAATGGATGCTATAGTCGCTGCCAGATACGCTCCCTTAGTTCTTCCCCATCCTATGAATCCTCTCCCTACTGGAGATTACCTGAAATACATGCCCAAGTTTATTGGGGAAGGAGACTTAACTATTGAAGAGCACCTAGCCGCTTTCTACAGTTATGCCGACAACCTCAATATTGAAAATGAGGATGTCTGGATGAGAGTTTTCATCCAGAGCCTGGATGGTGAAGTGAGGAAGTGGTTTAGAGGATTGGCCCCGGGATCTATTGCTGGGATTGAGGCTTTAGATAGTGCTTTCCTAAGGAAGTGGGGAGATAGGAAATACTTCATGTATTACATGACAGAATTCGGGTCTTTGAAAAAGATGGAAGGAGAGTCGGTCTCTGACTTCTCCAAAAGATTTAACAAGATGTATAACAAGATCCCTGCAGAGATAAAGCCCTCAGAAGCCTCTGCCCAAATTTCCTATGCTGGTGCATTTGACCCTGATTTCTGCCTTTTGCTAAGAGCAATAAGAGCCACCTCCTTAGCCCAAATGAAATATGCAGCCATAGAAGTGGAATCCAATGTATTAGCAGCTGATAGGATGAGAAACAAGGCTGACGCAGACAGAAGAAAAGGAAGGTTAGAAGCCTCAACTTCTGGATCGTTGGTGCCTCACCCTCAAGTGGACGAACTGACCAAAATGGTGAAGTCTTTGTCTGCAGAGATGGAGAGCATGAGGATGGAAGGGAGGCAGGTGTATAAACGCCCTCAGATCGCTGAAAAAAAGGGAGGTTTCAGGAGGCCAAATAATTTCACTTCCCTGAATGTGCAGAAAGAGAAGGGAAGATTCAGAGAAGACCAGAAGATTCAGGCCCCTTTTCAAAACAATTTTGTGGCCAAGGGGGAAGAAAGAGAATCAGAGGAGCTTGACCCTGAAATCCACTGCATTGGAGACACTCCTCCTTTCCCTCATCTCACTCAATCTGCATACGAGGAGTCACTCATGGACAACCAGCTGAATGAGCTAAGCAAGGGAGACAAGGCTAGTGGCGGCCGAGGTAGGTACAACCTAAGATATGATAAAAATATGGCAGCGCCTGATATTCCTCAGCAATCCATTAGAGCAGAGAGACCTGCTAATGAAGAAGCAAATGATCACAGAGGTAAGAAAGCTCAAACCCCCTCCCCCATTGTCCATGATCATGTTCCTGAAATAAAAGAAATCCCAAAGCCTACATCTTCTTTTAATTTTGAGCATGAGATTTAAAGGATCAGAATCCCTGTGCCCCTCACTGAGTTGATTAAACATGGTGAATTTAAAAAACGCTTCTCTGAGCTTTTACATTCTGAAGCCTCATGCCTTCCCTCAGACTCCATAAACCTCCAAGACGAAAAACCAATAGTTTTCCTAGGGCCCATGGTAGAAGATAGAGACGACTCATCCCCTCCCTTCTACACCTCCTTAAACATACATGACAAGGTGTTGCACAACTGTTTGATGGATTCAGGGGCCTCTCACAACCTCATGCCCAAAACTGCCATGGAAGAGTTGGGACTAGAAGTTACCAGAGCCTATCATGACCTCTATTCTTTTGACTCCAGGAGAGTTCAGTGTCTTGGAGTTATTAAAGACCTGGTTGTAACCTTGTTTCAACTGCCTATGAAAAGTGTGGTCATGGATATCATAGTAGCCGATGTACCCCCCCAGTTCAGAATGTTGTTATCAAGATCTTGGATAAAAAGACTGGGGGGAACCTTACAGATGGACCTCACATATGCTACTATCCCAGTGTTTGGAGGAGAACATAGAAGGTTGTATAGGGAAGCTCAATTGGCCTATATAATCAGTGATGAAGCCAACCCCACCAACCATCCTATATTTTCCTTAGACACTGATTTAGGCTCCAGTTTACTGCATCTCACCCACACCCCAGAGCCACCTCTGAGACTTAGAAAACAACCCTTTGTTTCCCCTGAAGTTCCTCTCTCCATCACCCCAATCTGGAAAATGTTTTTTGATGGAGCCTGTTCCCAAGAAGGCGTTGGAACTGGAGTAGTTTTTGTGTCGCCTGTTCAAGAAACCATATCTCTATCATACAAATTAGATTTTGAAGCTACCAACAATGTGGTAGAGTATGAGGCTCTTGTTCTGGGGCTAAGGGCTGCGAGGGAATTGGGAATTCAAGAGATAGCAGTGTTCGGTGATGCAGAGTTGGTGGTCCAGCAGGTCAAGAACACTTATCAAGCTAAGCATCCTCGACTCAGGAGTTATAGGAATGAGGTCTGGGACCTAGTGGACAGTTTCTTCTTGGCATTTAATATTTCCTTTATCCCTAGAGAGGAGAACACCTTGGCAGATTCCTTGGACGTATCGTCTAGCTATTTCAAAATGCCTCTACCGCCCAAATTCAGATATGATGTGGAGGTTAAATACAGACCCTCCATACCTGAAAATGTCAAGCATTGGAAGGTATTCGAGGATGATCTTGAGGTCAAGAGGTTCTTAGAGACTGTTGATGAATTTTCATAAATACACATAGACCAAGATGTTGTCCCAGAGGAAGAGCCCGATGGGGGCAATCTTCTAAATAAGATTGCAGGGCGTGACATTGTATAGCTACCCAACAACCATATTCCCAGGGGACTTGTTCCCTTGGAGAGGCTTTTTTATAATAATGATGTGTCTGTAAAAGGAAAGGTCTCGGAGGAGGACGCTGATACTATTCAGTGCAACATTGGAACCGAGAGTGAGCCCAAGTATGTCAAATTGTCAAGAAGTCTGACAGGGAGCAGAGGTCTGAATACGTTGGACTCTTAAAGGGATTTGCTGATGTGTTTTCTTGGACCTATGAAGACCTTAAAACCTATGACACCTTTGTCATCAAACATAAAATCCCGTTAAAGGAAGAGGCAAAGCCTTTCAGGAAGAAGCTGAGGCAGATCAATCCCATGTTGTTGCCTATCATGGAGAGAGAAGTGAAGAAGTTGTTGCAAGATCAGATCATTTTACCACTGAGATATTCAGAGTGGGTGGCTAATTTGGTGCCAGTAAGGAAAAAGAATGGAGAGATTCAACTCTGTGTAGACTTCAGGAACCTGAACAGAAGCTCGCAAAAAAATAACTACCCCCTGCCAAAGATGGAACATATACTGCAGAGGGTGACAGGAGCTTCCAGGATGTCTATGATTGATGGTTTCTCTGGCTACAATTAGGTCTCTGTTCTGCCTGAAGAAAGGGATAAGACAACGTTCACCACTCCGTGGGGCACATTCATGTATGCCAAGATTCCATTTGGACTTATGAATGCAAGGGCGACATTCCAACGTGCCATGGACATAGCTTTTGTTGGGGAAAGGGATAAATTTGTGGTTGTTTATCTGGATGACATCACAGTATTTTCAAGATCTGATGAAGAACATCGTCGCCACCTCGGGAAAGTTTTTCTGAAATGCAGAAAGTTTGGCATTTCATTAAACCCCAAGAAATCTCTATTTTCCATGAAGGAGGGAAAGTTACTAGGCCACATAGTATCAGCTGAAGGAGTCAGAATTGATCCCAACAGAGTTGAGGCAATACAAGCCTTATCAATCCCAAGGTCTAGGAAAGAGGTCCAATCTTTCCTAGGTAAGATTAATTTTCTGAGGAGATTTGTGCCTAACTTTGCTGAGGAGGTAAAGCTGATAACAACCATGTTAAAGAAAGATAATGAAGTAAGGTGGACCCCTCAATCGCGGCGTTCCTTTGAACAAATCAAGAAGGCCCTGACTAAAGCTCCTGTGCTTATCAGTCCTGATTATTCAAAGGATTTCCTTATTTTCTCCTTTGCCTCACTTGACACAGTGGCTGTTGTTCTATTACATACAAATGACAGTGGGTTAGAACAGCCTATTGCTTACTTCAACCGAGCATTAAGGAATGCCGAAGTCAGGTATGACACTATGGAGAAGAAAACTTATGCTCTAGTGAAAGCTCTCAAAGCTTTTAGAACCTACATTCTGCAATCAAGGATCATCACCTATGTCCCCTCGGCTACTGTTAAATATATTCTTGTTCAGCCTGATATAGATGGGAGAAGGAGTAAATGGATAGCTAAAATCCTGGAGTTCGACCTGGAAATAAGGCCCACCAAGTTGGTCAAAGGGCAAGGCTTATCCAAGCTCCTAGTTGAAGCAAATTGCCAGGCTTTGGGGATACGTTTCATCAATGAATGCTCAGGTATTCAACAGAGTCGAGTATCTGACATAGATCATCAAAGGGAGCCCCCATTGGCTCAATTTCCCTGGTATAAGGATGTCATATACTTTTTGCAGGAGTTGCGACCTCCAGACGGCCTTCAAAGAAGCAAAGCAAGAGCTCTGAAGCTCAAAGCAGTCAAATACTACATGATCGATCAAATGCTATATTGGAAAGACCCCCTCGGGGTGCTTCTAAAATGTATAAGTCCACTAGAGGCCGAGAAGGTTGTAGTCAAATTTCATAGCGGCCTGTGTGGAGGGCACCATTTCTGGAGGGCCACAGCCCACAAAATCCTCAGGGCTGGATACTACTGGCCTGCCATGTTCGTCGATGTCTGCAAAAGGGTCAGGGCCTGCATCAATTGTCAAAAATTTGCAGGCAAGCAACAACTCAAGTCTTTTTCGTTAAGACCAGTGGTGGTTTCAGGGCCTTTCCAGCAATGGGGCCTAGATTTTATTGTAAAATTCACCCCCCTTCCAGCGGGTAGCATAGGTGGATCCTGACTGCTACAAATTTCTTTACCAAATGGATTGAAGTTATTCCCACCAGAAGTGCTTCCCACAAGGTAATCATCGGATTCTTGGAGGACCTCATCACAAGGTTTGGCTATCCAAATAAGATTGTCACCGATAATGAAGCCGCTTTTGGGTATGAGCCATTGGCAAGGTTCTATGAGTAGTTCGGAATTAAGATGATTCACTCCACCCCATATTACCCACAAGGCAACGTTTTAGCAAAGTCCTCCAACAAAAGTCTAATAAGAATCATCAAAAGGTTGTTGGAAGACAACCAAAGGGCTTGGAACTCAAAGCTTAAATTCGCCCTATGGGCTGATCGGGTGACTACAAAGAGAGCTACAGGTCTGTCTCCTTTTCAGTTAGTCTACGGAGCTGAAGTTGTTTTCCCTTCTCAGCTAGCCATCCCTGTAGCAAAATTCCTCCAGGACTATCAGGAGGAGCCCGATGATATGATCAGAAGGATTCATCAGCTAGTAGAGGTCCAGCAGGCTAGGGAGAAGACAGTGGACAGGATCCAGGACCATCAGTAGAAAATCAAGTAGGTCTTCAATAGGAAAGCCAAGAAGGAGCAGTTCTAAGTAGGAGACCTGGTGCTAAAATGGGATGCTCCTAAACAAGATAAGGGCAAACACAAAAAAATTGAAGCCCTTTGGATTGGGCCTTTCAGAATCTCCGAGGCTTTCTCAAACAACACATATAGGCTACGAGGTTTGGAAGGAGAAGGAGTTTTCAGTGGCCCGGTGAATTGGCATTTCCTAAAAAAATGTTTCGTTTGAGTCCCAGATAACTCTTTTGTTTGTAAATATTATCCTTTTGTTTCTCATTTTGTTTTCATTTTTATTTTTGCGGCCTTATAATGACTCCATAGCCCAATGGAAAGGCAAATGGAACTGCAGGAGGAGTTCTTAGAGCATCACAGGGACGACTCTATCCCCCATGGAGCCTAATGTTAACAACAATTGTGGTATCGGGATTTTAAAGGGAGAGAAGGCCGAGACCTGTCGAGTCTCGAAAGACCGAGGGGATCCAAGAAGTTGATTTTGACTGTGACACATGGCGAGAGATCCCACAGGGTCGAGAATCGGGAAACTGAAAGTCCCGCACACATGGTCGCAGAAATCTCGATGCCCGATTTCTCGATATTGGGGGGAAGATTTCAATAGTGGAAGACAGGTGGCAGGATATGCACCAAGGAGCTGACCGTCAACAGGTTAACGGCCATAAGCCATCGGGTTTCGGGGAATCGCAAGTCTAGTGGACACAAACATCGTGTCGTCAAGAACGCCGAAATCCCGATGGAAAGTTAGACCACGGTCGCACAGGGACAGGTCATATGGACTATGGTCTAGTCGTTAGCAGCTAATTCCTGAGAGAAGGAGCTCATCGCATATCGGGATATTGGGGATTCCGGAGGTAAGGAACTCGCACACTTCAAACTCGCGAATCCCGAATCTCGAATTCCCGAAAAGCCCAAAGCTTCATCGCATACATCTGCCATCTGTCCTTTGTCGCCATGTCTTCTTTCCATATCATGCTAACCATAGTTTTTCGGCCATTGTATCCCTCCACCTGGATCGTACACTTCAACACCCATGGATCCTGCCACTTCTATCTGCCCTATCGTTTTCCTGCCTGATCACCGTCCACTTACCACTCCTCGTCACTCATCAGCCCTACCATGATTTCTCCAAGCAAGATTCAAATGGAAGAACATGAAGGTTTCCATGTCCTGTAGGCACAGGATTGGCCAGGGCCTTCCCCGACTCCAATGAAACAGTTATTGCAGCAGCTGAGGGTAGTTGGACATCGTTTCCTCCAGAAATGGAAAGCCAAAGAATGAATGCAAGTCTGTCAATTCAGTCACAGGGCCTTTGGAACACTATTGCGTCTGACTGAAGTTCACGAACGTCCATAGACTGCAGGTGCAATAAATGTGAAGACGTAATGTCTTCAATGCAATGCCTCAATTTAGCTTCCAGTGTTTTTATTCCAAGTATATGTGGGCATTTTGGCCACTTTTGAAGGGATCGATGGTTGAGCAAAGCTCCCTGGTTGTAAAATTTTAATGAAGCATTGTTGTTCTGGTTATGTATGAGCTTTGGAGACTTCTTGCCTTATGAATGCCAGTTTCTATCATATCTTTGTTTACACTGTGTTAGAGCAGCTCGGAATTGGAGGATCCAGTNAACGGCCATAAGCCATCGGGTTTCGGGGAATCGCAAGTCTAGTGGACACAAACATCGTGTCGTCAAGAACGCCGAAATCCCGATGGAAAGTTAGACCACGGTCGCACAGGGACAGGTCATATGGACTATGGTCTAGTCGTTAGCAGCTAATTCCTGAGAGAAGGAGCTCATCGCATATCGGGATATTGGGGATTCCGGAGGTAAGGAACTCGCACACTTCAAACTCGCGAATCCCGAATCTCGAATTCCCGAAAAGCCCAAAGCTTCATCGCATACATCTGCCATCTGTCCTTTGTCGCCATGTCTTCTTTCCATATCATGCTAACCATAGTTTTTCGGCCATTGTATCCCTCCACCTGGATCGTACACTTCAACACCCATGGATCCTGCCACTTCTATCTGCCCTATCGTTTTCCTGCCTGATCACCGTCCACTTACCACTCCTCGTCACTCATCAGCCCTACCATGATTTCTCCAAGCAAGATTCAAATGGAAGAACATGAAGGTTTCCATGTCCTGTAGGCACAGGATTGGCCAGGGCCTTCCCCGACTCCAATGAAACAGTTATTGCAGCAGCTGAGGGTAGTTGGACATCGTTTCCTCCAGAAATGGAAAGCCAAAGAATGAATGCAAGTCTGTCAATTCAGTCACAGGGCCTTTGGAACACTATTGCGTCTGACTGAAGTTCACGAACGTCCATAGACTGCAGGTGCAATAAATGTGAAGACGTAATGTCTTCAATGCAATGCCTCAATTTAGCTTCCAGTGTTTTTATTCCAAGTATATGTGGGCATTTTGGCCACTTTTGAAGGGATCGATGGTTGAGCAAAGCTCCCTGGTTGTAAAATTTTAATGAAGCATTGTTGTTCTGGTTATGTATGAGCTTTGGAGACTTCTTGCCTTATGAATGCCAGTTTCTATCATATCTTTGTTTACACTGTGTTAGAGCAGCTCGGAATTGGAGGATCCAGTCGAGCTGTAACTATTATAGGATGATGTTGTAATGGATCACTGTAATAGTTATGGAGCCTCTAATCAGTCCCTCTGATTTCCTTAACGTTGAATGACTTGGAATTGAAGGATCCATTCAAGTCCTCTTTCAGTTTCTTGAAGCCCTGAACCAGGAGGATCCTATTTTTAGAGTTTTTCCTCTATAAACCGCTGCAAGCCTGATGCCCAGAGCTATTTATTCACTTTCTCCCAAGTCTTCCACCTGTTCATATTTAAATCAACCCACTGGCTGAAGTTAGGATTCCAAACCTCCTCTATTCTTTACATATCAGACTTAGTCCCTGAGTTAAAGTAATACCTCCTCGAGCCATTATCTCCATTTGATCACCCTTTATAAACAAATCGTGACATAAAATTGATGGGCGTTGGGATCTACTCTCGCAAGCAATCTAGGAGTGACTTCTAACGCTAACACCTTCTATGGCCCTTTATAATATGTATTGTTCCAAACGTTCAAAACATTTACAACCTTTCAAGAAAAATATTTTTTAGAGGTGAAATTCCATTACCTATATTTATGTGCCTTTGAAGTACTCATTAAAGCCAAAAGATCATTTCTGCAGCTGCAGAGCTTCTTTAGAGAGTTCATCTTATTTTTTGTTGAGGTCCCTTAGAATGTGCTAGAAATAAATCCATTTAAAATTTCTAAAGGTGAGTTTGATATCTCTCAGAATTGAGGCCACTCTAGGATTCTAGATGTTGTTTTGGCCTCTTTCCCAGTCAATCACCAGTTTGGAATCTTTGAACACCTCAAGATTTGTCATATTTTTTTCGTTGGATGTTTCCAAAAGGTTCCAAAGTGATATCAGTTCTTCTCTTTTGTTATTTCCATCTCCTGGTGAGTATTTGATAGGGATATAATGACTATGGTTGATAAACAACAACACCCTGACTCTGCATGCAGACATATTTTCTTGGCTAGCCCCATCGAAATATGCCCATGGGATGGTGTAATCGATGGGTAGGGGAAGAATGAAATCTTGTTTTCTTGATCATGGTTATGTATTTAATTATTCATCCTGAGTGAGTGATAAGGTTGTTGTCACTTCCGGGGAAATTGTCTTATAGTTAAATGTTGCATTGTTTCTTTCCCACCAAATGTTTGTGATCATGATACTCATAAGACATGCATAAATGGACATTTTTATTTATTGTATCCAATTCATGAAGAATTCTTCAAGAGAACATTGGTTCCAATCGGCCCTGAAATTTAGTTTCTCTTTTATTAAACACACGACCTTCTCTGCAAAGGGACATGATATAAAAATTTGAGTAGTGAATTCTTGATCTTCTTTGCACAGAGGGAATCTTCTAGGTCCACACCAACCTCTCCTGAGCATGGATGATTTTAAGGATGGAAATTTATTTTAAAATGTATAAACCTTGACGAATCTTCCTAATCCTTCATATGCCAAATATTAAACGTTTGGCGATATTTTTGTAGAAATGTTCAAATTTCTAAGAATTTTATATAATTTGTCTAAAATTTTGGCGATTTTAAGGTAAAATAATTTTTATCCTATATAATTTGGGAGAATGATTTTTAGAATAGAGAATATTTTCTTGGGAAAACCATGGAAAATTATCCCATGGGAAAAATTTATCCCCTAAAAGAATCCTTTCTCCTAAGGCAGTTGTCCAAAGCCAATAGTTTGTTATTTAGAGATAGCCATAGATTCAGTTTACATCTAGTGGGAGCCTTGATTGTCCACAAGGTATTCCACCACCACTTCATTTGTATCTCTGAGTTTTCTTCAAATGAGGCTTTGTAGCCTAATTTAACTGTGTAAGAGCTATTCTACGGGTTTTTTGACCAACAAAGGGAGTCCTCAGACTCTCTATCCATGGTAATGTAAGAGTTTCATTCATCTCGTAGATATAGGGGGATATTCAGGGAATATGAATTTTTATATCCCCCTGTTCCTTTTGATTGGGGGAAACCAATGTTGAGGTTGCTCAAAAATAGACATTTTTTTCCTTTTAGGATCTCAAGTAGGGGCTAGGAGACTTTGTAATTGTTTCCAGCTCCTAGCCATGGATCTTTTCCCAGTCTCACTTTTTCCCCATTTTCGGTGCACCATACAATCCACTTACCAACTAGGGGGAAGGACTGGACAAATGATTTATAGACTATTGAACTTTTATTAGATTTCAAGGGTTCTCAAAACCAATTGAAAATAGACAAAGAAGGAAAATACTTCAAGTTCATTACTCTTACCCATAGAGTGTTACCCAAGGTTAGACACCAAATATTTTTGCCTACTAAGGATCATGTGAAAATTCTTAATTTTTTTAACCCCCATCCCCCCAATTCTTTTCACATTGTGATTGAGTTCCATTTGACCAAAGGGGGTCCTTCATGTGAATTTTTCCCTTCCACGGGAAGCAAAATCTTAAACAATGTATGTGATATAGGACTCTTTTTGGGACTGCAACTATTGAATTCCATTAGAAAGGAATTCCTTCTAGGACTACCTTGATTAGTTCCAATACTCCTCCTCTAGAGAGGAGTGTGTTGACCCAGACAGCTAGGCGGGATTCCACCTTTCTTATTATCCAACCCTAGTATTGTTTTATGTAGTTGACGAGTTTTAAATTAAAACCCAGGTACTTTAGTCAGTCAAATTTTCTTTTCCTTTGGGTAGGAAAAGTTTTGGTGAAAGAGGCTTCTTCCTCATTATTGTGGTGATGAAGAAGGAGAAAATAATTTTCCATATTAAAAGATCCTTGAGAGCACTCAAATTCCTCTAAGAGCCATGTAAGAAAAAAATATGTCATCTACAAATAAAAAGTGTCTAATTGATTCTAATTCTGAGACTATAATACCTCTTAAGAGACCCTTGGACCCTTCCTCCTTTATTATAAGGTTGAGAGCTTCTGCTATGAATAGGAAAAGAAAGGGGGAAAGGGGGAAAACCTGAAGGAGACCTCTAGAGGCTTTGAAAAAATTGGATGGGGATCCATTGATGAGTATGGTGAAGGAGGTACTTTGAATACATCCCATTATCCAATTGATTTTTTTTAAACTCATGCCCATTTGGATTAGTACTAAATGCAGGAAGGTCTAGTTTATGCGGTCATAGGATTTTGAAAGGTCCATTTTCAAGATGGCTTCCTTGAGATTTATTTTCTTTACTGAGTGGAGCACTTCTTGAGCTATGGCTACAACATCATGTATCTGATTGTTATGAAGGAAGCCACATTTCTCTTCACTGATGATTTCACTTAGCATTGGCCTGAGTTTCCTGAAAATGATCTTGGTGATTAATTTTTAGACTACATTGCATCAAGTGATCAATATGTATTCTTCAAAGGAAGAGGGCCATTATTTCTTAGGTATGAGACATAACAAGGTTTCATTGAGTGGACCATGAACTCTTCCTTCCTTTTTTGATTCTCTTATCATAAGCAACAAATATTCTTTTAGAATATCATAGAAGGATCTGAAGAATTCCACAGTTACTATCCTTGGGCCTGGGCTTTTACCATTACTCATGGAGAAGAAAGTTGCCTTCAGTTTTGGTTCTGATACTTCTTCTTCCAAGAAAAGTTTCACTTCATTGGTAAATATGGTGGGGAATTTGCATACTACTTCTAGGATTTCTTGGATGGGGCATCCTGGGGGGTAGAAAAAATATTGTTGAAACATTTTCCCTGATATTTTCCTTTTCCCCAAAGGTAGTGACCACTTCTCCTTGTTTGTATTTGATTTCCTAGATTGAGTTGAGGTTTCTTCGAAAGTTCACGAATTGATGAATCTTTTTTTTGTTTTTGTCTCCTT
>ML776621.1:1781056-1795018 GCA_009831015.1 Picea engelmannii | reverse complement strand
TCTTCCATCTGCATCTTCCATAACTGGTAGTTTTGGCCGTTAAATTTCTCGACCCTAAACTTTCCATATTTCGACATTGCTCCCACTCGAACTAGGAACCCTCTTTTCCTGCGAGTTACCTTATGCTTTGATACCAATTGTTAGAAAAACAGGACCGCGGAGAAATAAAATAAAACAAATGCAGAAACAAAACACAGAAGACACACAATACAAGAGAGACACAAATTTACGTGGTTCACCCAGTGTGGGCTACGTCCACCAGAGAAATAGCCAGGTCCTTCCTTTATTATTATCTAGCAAATGAAGGGATACAACCTACAGAAAAACCCGTTGTAACTTCCTCTTCTTTCTCTCACAGTCTCCTCTCTCAGAATACAGTATTCACCCTCTTCCATAGCCACAATACATTTCCCTCATAAAAGAGGGTTTCCTTCTAGGGAAAAAAACCCTAACATAATCTCTACCGTTAGATCTACGACCTTATAATGAACGGTATAGATTTACAATGAAATTACAATATACTTTTATAAGGCAATTTTTACTTTGGGGGCTTTGCCCCCAGACCCCCCAGCCGGGGGGATAGGCCCCTCGGACCCCGCAGAGGGGGTACCCCCCCTCTTCACTCCCCCACGTGGAAGATTGTACATACTTATGGGGTGTAAATACTTCATGGGGTATAAACACGGTTGAAAGCAAGGACCTCTGAATCAGGAAGATAATCAGGCTCCACAACCAACAAGGTTGCATTGATATCATGCCCCATGACTGAGCCCTGTATGGAGCAGTGGATGAGTCTTTCACATAGATTGGGAAATGAAACCTCAACCTTCTATTTTACCGCTAACTTATTTGCATGGTGGAGAAGACAACTCGTGGTTATAAATTATTTCTCGTATGTTGGCCTTGAGTGTATGGGCAGTGCAAATTTAGTGCTCCCTCAAGAGGCACAGTGGGACGCATCAGGTACAAAATATCATAACCTTGTAACAATATTTTTTTATATGTTTATATATATATTTTTTGTACGACAAGGGATCTAAGTCATTTGTTTTCATCATGCAAATAGAGGCATGTCACGTCCAGTGGGGATGCCAGCACTAGAACATCACGGAGATACTCGGGCAGCAATAAAAGTTGACGTCAGAGTAGGAGGACTCCAAGAGGTGGAGAAGAACCTATGTGGTTGTAACATGGGTGTTCCTTCCATGATGATACAATATGTACCTTTACATCTTTAGATACATACAGTTGAGGTTCCCAGAGGCCTTAGTCATCTGCTACGATGAGTGGCGAGAGTAGTTGTGTGATATGTTGATCACAATATGGTGCAGGAAGACAAGTAGAGTCTGCTAACACATTAGTATTTTATGATGATACTATGGGCATAAAGGACCACATTTTTTCTATGTACTTTTTGGACAATGTATTTTGAAAAAACATTTTCTACTTTATATATAATCCTATATATATACAAGTTTTGTGGTGACTACTTATATTATATTTTTTGTTTTATGTAATGCTTTTATTTACATTATTCATGTCCCAAATGTTTATCTATGCACAATATACCAATCTAACATATAATTGGCTAATGAATCTATAATCCTATTAATTTATATCAATATATGTCTATATTCTATTAATTCAAAAGATATCTCGAGACGACGAACCCTTAGATGGAGACGTAGAAAAAATGGATTATGAACAATGTATTCATGGTTTAGTTGATGGACCATGAATTGAGAATCAAGGTTGATAATCAATTGAGATATACCTAGAGAAGAAGCTTCAGTTAAAATTCCAATGACATCATGGTATCCTGCAACGTTATCGGTTTCATATCCGAGGCAATTCGTCCTGAAATCACTAACTCACTAGAGTGGTAAATGACCCAAGTTACAAAAGCGATATTCTAGGTATGTCGACTAGTGCCATATTCAAATCTGAAATAGATGGGAAAGGATGATGATATATTCACATTTAAGTACAAAGTAATGTATAAGCATCTTTAAAGAATGGGGAAAAACTCATGCATGAAAAAGTAAAGACACACCAAACCAAAACATATAGTACAATAATGTGCAAAGAACACATGAAAGATATTCTATGCATAGTACTTATTTAGGTAAATTCCATTTCGGGGTTCACCAAGAGATAATCCATCATAATCCACTAACGCATAGGCACCTCTCTGTAACACTCATTTTACGATGTATGGCCCATGTCACATAGGTTCTAACTTACCTACACCAATTTTTTCATGATATTGGTCATAGACCAGGACCATATGTCTTTCTTTGAAAGCGTGAGGTTGGAAAGACTTATCGTATTGAGTTTTGATGCATTTTTTATATGTCTCATTGATGAGAGAAACATCACTATGGGTTTAATCCAACTTTGTTATATATAAAAATCATTCTTCTTCAACATCGGTATGGGGTAGAAGTTCTACAGTGAGTTTCAAATATGGAATCTCACATTCAATCGGTAACACTACTTCCAACCCATATACCAATTGGAAGGGTGTAAATCTAGTGGTAGTTTTAACTGAAGTCCGATAAGCCCAAAGTGCGAGGAAGAGATACAAATTCCAAGAGGTTTTGTTCACTCCCATGATGCGTTGAAGCATGGTCTTAAGGATTTTGTTGATGGATTCAACTTGTCCATTTTCCTGAGGATAGTAATGGGATGAATTTTCATGGAGAAAACCTAACTTGGTGCGCAATTCACCCATCATCTAGTTCTAGAAATGGGATCCATGATCAAGTAAAATAGATTGTGGGATTCTAAAGTGAGCTATCATGTGATTGAACATAAAAAGTGCTACAGGTTTTCCATCGTTAATAAATGTAGGCATAACCTCAACCCATTTAGTAAAATAATCGACAGAAATGATAATATAACAATGCCCCCCAGCTGAGGTAGGATTACATTGCATGAGATAGATACCCCATTTGGAGAAGGGGTCGATGGAGACAATGGGATGAAGTGGATTTGGGTGGGTATGTGTTTGTTTCTAAAAAATATGATAGAGTGGGAATTTTTTAATGACCTCTATGCAATATTTGAATATGGAAGGAAAAAAAAATCAACACATAATATTTTTCAGGTTGTAGCCATCCCAGAAACATGATCGCCACAAGATCCAAAGTGAAAATCATTTAAAACTTATGCATCCTCTTCATGGATTAACAAACGTCGTAAAACAATGTCAATACCTTAGAGGTACAAAGTGTCGCCAATGATAAGGTAGTTCTTTGAATGGTTTCTAATGTGACATCGTTCATCACGTGAAATTCCTGGCTAGAAGCATTAGGTTTGGAGATAGAGAAGAATTTATCCATACCAGGGATAGGATGTACTAATGAGGAACAATGATTCATCAGGAATGGAATAATTGGGCTCAATATTCTCAACAATATGGGGAAGATCGCAAATTAATTATGCAAAAACCAATGATTTCTTAGCTTTGGAATTGGAAAACTCGAGATCGAATCCTTGGAGAATGAAGATCCATTTTGAATATTTACCCCCAAGAACTTGATGAGTCAATATGTGGTACATGGGGTTCAAGTATGCAATGATTGTGGTAGTGCGAAGCAAAATATAGTGGTGAAATATTTGGATGACAATAATTGTTGCCAAAGCTAAATTTTTTACATGTGAATAACGGAGTCCAGGACATGAAAAGATCTTACTTAAATATTAGATCACATGTTTGGTACCATAATCATCCTATTGTACTAACACCATCACAATAGTGGAAGCAAAGGCAACCAAATAAAGGATGTAATCTTTCACATAGTTGTGTGGATGAAAAAGTGATGTATTTGTTAAAGCATGCTTGAGATCATCAAATGAGCATTGATAAGTTGCATCCTAGATGAAAGGGGCATATTTTTGCAACAATATCATGAATCCTTTAGTAATTTCGACATAATTGCATATAAAACGATGGACAAAGTTTTCCTTCCCTTGCAAACTTTGCAGTTGGGTAACATTGTTGGGAGGGGGTAAAGAGAGAATGGATTTGATGTTTAAGGGATCCACCCTAATCCCATACTTGGATAGTATGAAACCGAGCAGTATCCATGATTCAACAACAAAAATGAATTTATGGGGGTTCAAACATATGTTGTAAAACCTGCATCTAAGAAATATTTCTCTTAATTAGATGACCAATATGATCTTGTCAATGAGACAAGTGAGCTAGCAAGTCATTGAGATAAGGCTCAACAATATGTTTGATTTCATGGAACGCATATGACATAGCCCACTAAAATGTGACTCCAACGTTTTTAAGGCCAAATGGTAATTTCTGATAGGCGAGAGTCCCCCATGGGAAGAAGAAGGTTGTTTTTTTTATCAACAGGTAAAATGTCGATCTGGATATATCCATAAAAGAGAAAATGACACTTCCAGCGTAATTATCGATAATTTGGTCGATAAAGGGTGTAGGGTAATTGTCCTTTGGACAAGCCTTATTTAGATCCTGATAATTGACACAAAAAAGAATTGTCCCTTGTTTCTTGGTGACCAAAATTATGTTGGAAACCCATTCGGTCAAAGGTACGGGATAAATAAAACCATAATTTAATAAATTTTCTACTTCTGCCTTGATTGTTGCAATTTTTTTGGGATGAATTGGGCGAAGTTTTTGTCTCACAGGTTTGACTCCTAGGTAAGTTTTTATTTCATGTGCAATGATCAAAGAATTGATCTCTAGAATTTCTTCGTAGCTCCAAGAGAAAATGTTGTTGAATTATTTAAACAAGGCAGTGTAAGTTGTAATATCTTTAGTTGAACAATTGGAACCTAGTTGTATGTTTTCCAAAATACCTTTTATGGATATGTCAACACTAATCATTTGAGAGATATTTCCCAAATTCCCCTCGAAGATGGTATCCCGAGTGAGTATCGTAGATTTGGGAGCATTGATGAGATCGATAGGGAATATAGATGAAATATCTTTCTCAATCTCATCCAAACTAGGAAGAAAGGATGAAAGATGGTGGTTTTCATCCCAAGGTGCCTCCTCAATACTCATAATTTCCATAATGTATTCATCCGATGGGAAAATTCGTAGGATGTAATTGAAAGTAGAGGATAGGGAATCTGACCAATATGGTAGCGAATATGAAGTATATTCCAATAGATGTTGGTTGTCCGGTGAAGGAGAAGTATATTGAATGGCATCATACTTGGCCTACGTAGTACTAAGTGGCATAGTGTCACCTAGTGTATTGAATTCTAAGGGACTAGGTATGATCCATGGGTCAGATTATTCAAGGGATTGATGTACCATAGTTGAAATAATATTAACCATTGAGATGAGTTGTGTGGTTGGAGGAAGAGGTGTAGGGAAAGTACCCATGAATGAAGTATATTTAAGTAGACCTACCCCGACACTTTCATAAGTAATCTTTGAGTCCCCCCAAAATGGAATATTGTTGGTTGTTTCAGTGCAAGCATCAAGGGTGCAGTAATCTAACTGATTGATGGTCACAATTTTACTTTGATGATGGAATTGGACACATCAAAAAATTGATGAAGTGACATAATTCATAGCATAGAACCAACTTCTTCCTAGAAACAAGTTATAATCGAGAGGAGCATCAACTACTTCTACATCGACGAAAACAATTCCCCCCCCCCCCAATTAAATGACTATGGATTGTAATAATCCATGAGGTAGGAAAAAACTTCCATCAAATTATTTTAACATGGTGGGAGATTGATTAAGACCAGGTGATTTAAATACTTTCCAGCAAGCTAAGGACATCACACATGTTTATTCTCCCTCGTCCAAGATCGTGCGATGAATATGTTGATCATGGACAGTGACATAAATTTGGAAAGCAAGTTGGTGAGAGAATTGTGATTTAAAACTATCCAGATTGAATGTGATATTATTGGATGACTTGGGATATATAGCTCTGATGGATATCAAGATAGTTCTATGTTGGATACGGAAGTGTTGTATAAATTCAAGAGATGACATGGCGCAAGGTGCTTGGGCCAAATCTTCAACAATGTTGTAGTTTTGAGCAACACAGGAGTTAGGATTAAAGGTTGACTTTTTGATTGTGATCTTGGGTGGGCATAAGATAGAGTCAAAACTTGGTTTCTCAATCTAGAGAGGTCCATATGGAGGATTAACTAAAATGAACGGTGGATCTAGTACAGTCCCATTAGCTACATTTTCCTTACCGATTTTACCTAGTGGTGTGTCATATGTTGTAGTGCGAGTGGTTAAATATACACCATTACACATATAAATGTGTGCACTTGATGAAGCATCCTCATTTGGAGGATGGTCTGGGTTTCCTCCTTGCATAGGTGTAGGATTTTGTGCAACCAGTGACTTTTGTTATGGAAAAGGATGTGTCAATACATTGGGTTGAGAATTTCCTTTAAAAAGTTTAGAAACTTATTCCCAATGGGGACAATCTCGTGTGTAGTGATCTTCAGCGCAAATGAGACATGGAAATTTTGGTTTGCACTGTGGTTTCTTTTCATTAGTAGGTGGTTGTATTTGTGTTTTTGGAATTTCATTTTGATTATTATTTTTCTTGGGTTTATTCTTAATTTTCTTTTTCCCCCCTGATGGTTTTCAAGAATCAGATTGGACTGCATTCACTTCAAATACTTAAGTAGGGATGTATTTTGATGACAGTGGAGTCTGCATGGTTTTTGGGGTAAGTATTGAATGATTGGTTGTGCCAGTCGACTATGAACCAGACTGGGTTTTGATGGAACTGATAACTCCATCTGAATGAATAGTGGAGGATGGTTTTGATGGATCGGTTGATGTGAAAAGGGCGTTTGGGATCAATCCATATAAAGTATCGGATTGGGAATAAAAGAAATCCAAATACTAGGCATGATAAATGGGTTCCTCTTTTTTTACTACACCACCCATGGCTACATCGCGAGAAATAGGAGGTAATAAATATTTGGTGAACCATTCAACCAACAATTGGTATGGAATGGTTTATTTAATCATCCTTTGTCATCATCTCCACTCATGAATATGATTAGAAATATGTGTGGAGTTATTATGATGAAGGGAGTTCAAATGTTTCATGTCGGTTTTGTATTGGATGGCAAATTGGAAGTGAGTGAGAAAAGCCATGGAAAGTGAATTGAAATCTTGAAAAGTTTTGCATTGTATCTCAATGTACCATTTAGTTGATGAACTCATAAGTGTACATTGGAAAAGAAGTAAACAGATACAATCATCCATCAATGAGTTTTTTTAGAACCACAGATGAAAATTCATGACATGATTATTAGGGTCTTCTCCAGGTTTGTCGTTAAATTTTTTAATATCAGAAGGTAATTTGGTTGGAATGGATGGCCAAAAAGGGGAGTTTAATATGGGATCATTTGTTAATATCGAAATATCCGGTAGATATAAAGTGGCTACGAATGGTAACTTTCTATTGGCTTGAGGATGATACTGGTGTGGAATAGAAGAACCAGTAGGATCATAAACTGGTTGTGGTGGATAGTTGTATCCAGCAGGTCCTCCCATATGTTGTTGTTGTGGATTTTGACAAGAAAAAGTAGGATTCATTTATTGAGGGATTTTCATAAAAGGAAAAGGAAAACCCATTTGGCCCTGGGGGATAACCAGTGTAACCCAGGGGAGGATTGTTAGCTTGACTTTGAGGTGGGTGACTAGGTCTCCCCTGAGGAGGGTAACTACGTTGACCCTGAGGAGGGTAAGGAATTTTCCCTTGGGGAGGAAAATATGGTTGACCTTGAGGACCCCAAGTGAGATTCAGGACATCTGGGAAGGGTTGTATAGAATATAATCTAGAAGGATTGGGATTTAAGGTTCCTCCCTCCATGTTAGGTTTTGATGATCCTCCCTGATGTCATTGATTAAAACGTCCTCCCTGGGGTGGTCCCTGGGATTGTTGCGGGTTTTCGATAAATGAAGGTTGTAATTTTCCCCATGTCATCGGTTGGTTAGCAACTGGGATTTGAATGGTAAAAGGAATTTCCCCCTTGTCAAAATTTGTCCACTGAAGGAAGGTTTCCCCCCAATAGGGATTTTTCCACTAAACGATGGTTTCCCTCTAGACGAGATTTTTCCACTGAAATAGGGTTTCCCCCTAGTAGGGATTTGTCTCACAGTTGGGTTTTGTTGTATGTCATGGTTTTTCATTCTTTGATGTGAAGGTGTACCAACAAGATTTTGTGGCATATATGAAGATGTTGCTTGAAGAGGGATGGTAGTTGTAACCTTCAGGGTGCTTTGCAAGTGACTAGGTAACACGACTCCTATTTCACTCGTAACTTGTCCTGAAGTGGTAGAATTGTTTATCATTTGTCCAATAGGATGTTCAATAGTATAACCCGATCGTCCTGCATCTGTGCTAGTGGTGGCAGATGTATGTGGAGGGTAAAAGAGTGGTCAACCAAAACTAATTTTTTCATAAAGATATCAACCCTATGGATTTCTCCATCTAAGACGAACATGAGTTTGTTGTGGATCCACCATTTCAGTAGAGCGGACAGGGTAGTGTATTCTTTATTGAAATTTGGTTTTCATGGTTCCATGTCTAGTTGATCGTATGTCATTGATGGTATTCTAGGGTGATATGCTACCATGATGTTACCTGAGGAGTCCACTCAGATAAGGAGTGGTTCATGAGGGATTATCAAATATGGGTTTACAGGAAGGGTGGGATCTTCTTAAAATGCTACTAAATTTCTCTCAGGATTTTCGATCAAAGAACTAGCGACACTCCCCACATCCAAATAGTTTTCAACCTCTTCACAGTAATTGTCTTCAAGTGAGTTAGAAGGTATGGGTTCGTAGACTTCTGGACGAAACCCTTGAATACTACGTTATCTATGAATACCTTTGGTGTATTAGCGTTTATTTGTGTGGTTGTTTGTTACATAAGGGTGAATGATAGTGAAACTAATGATGTTTGAGACTTGACGCCACAAGAAGGAAAAATGAATGATATTCAAAAAAACATATCAATGAACTTATATCTACGAGAAGGATAAGATTTTATTTTCTTCCGTCACTAACAAAAACAAAAGAATGCAAAAATTTATGCTATTTCATTCTCAAATAAGAATTCAAACATTTGTCAAATTATAAAGAAAATGTTTTTTTAATATCCAAAACCAATGCATACAAATAATTATTTGTTTGATTGTAGATGAAAAATAAGAATTTTGTCTAATGCTTCGTTCTTTCACTAATAATTAAAATTGTTCACTACAGTGAATGGAAAAATTAAGAAGCAAAAAGAACACAAACAAAGACACTCTCAGCAGTAAACAACAGACAAAAAGAAAAATAGCTACCAAACTGTTCACTCAAAGAAAAAAACTAAGAAACCAAAAGTCACACATTATAGTATTCAAGAATTGAGTAAGGTGTCAAAGATAAAGAAAAAAATAGATCTGTGATCGATGATATTCCCTGTGAAATCCTCAAATCAATCAGATAATTGAGAAGAGTGGCAAAAAGAAACCAAATTTGAGAGAGAAAGGTCGATTTTACAATGAGGAAAGACAGAAAAAACTCAATAAATACTAAAAAGAATGAAAGGAAGCAAGTTTTAGTCAAATAGAGGACAAGATTAGAAAGAATATGTTTTGAGTTAAAGAAGGAGGTTCAAATACTAAACCCAGCAGGCAAGAAACCCTGAAATCTTCCAAAGAAAGGAAAATCGACGCTCTGGTAACCAACACACCAGAGCATTGCATCGATCCCTAGTAGACTCTAGGGGATCATTGATCAAGGGACAACATTCTAACTTGAACTATAGGGGAGTTCTAGTTATGAGGAAAGTTGGAGAAAAAACTCAAAAATCTCAGTTACTCAGGAAAATTCAGTAAGAGGCTTTGTGAGACAACTAGGAAAGTAAAAAACAAATCAAATCAATGGATAGGATATAAGCATAGGAAAAAGTCACAGATGAACCAAGGGAAGAACAAACTAAAAATTCATCCTCAGTGGAGTCACCAATTTTTGTTATGGAAATATTCCCCTATACACAGGTGAACTTCCCTTGGATTATTGACCCTTATACCAAGACAGAAACAATCATTTGGACACTACCATTCCTATAAACTCATTTTTCTTATCGAAAAGAGAGGAGAAGGTGAATTAGGATGTACTTTGTTTATGGCATTTTTCCTAGTTGCTTATGTCTACAAGCTTGATCCAACTTCTGGCACAAATCAACACCTGCAATGAACAACAAGAAACAAGCAACTTCCTTCTACTCTAATGGATTGGGAAAATATAATTCATCTATGCAAATTAAATTAAACATATACACGCAAATGAAACCACATTCTTGAAGGAAATATGCCAATTATATTATATGATAACTTCAAAAGGAAACTTGCAATCTTCAGATGATGTTGCAACATCCTCTCCAAGTCCTCCTCATCCAACCCTTGCTCGAAAGATCCACAATCAAAATAACATTGCTTCATTGATTTTTTCCTCCTTTTCACCATGGGAATGCCTCCATTTATAGGCTTTGAGAGGCTCAACTACCTTGGGTGTATTTGTAATTAGTTGAGGATATGGATTCAGTAGTTGTGATATCTTCTTTAGATGTATCCCTAGAATTATATTTGAGTCAAACTAACTCAATCCATCCATGAATCTCTTTATAATAAAGTGGGATTTCTTCCAAGATTTCCTCAAGCAACCTAGCGCTCCTTTAAAATGGGAAATAAAGCACTACAATGCTCCCCCATGAGATGGAAAAGGAGTGCTAGATATCCCTGTGTATGAGTAGGGGCGCGTTGATCTTCCAAAAAGTTACCAAGATGAGTAATTCCCTAGTAAAAACATTTGTTCCAACTGTCGTATGATGGGGATTCTTATTCTAACATGTTTTAGGGATTTTAGAAAGTTTTTTCATGGTGTCGTTTATGATGAGACACTTAGGGAAATCGAATGCGACACTTGCGACAATGAAAATGTGACACTTTCGAAGTGAGCAATTTTGATGTGTAACACTCACACCTACCCTCTTACATGTATTCAATGATTGTATTTGGGAACAATCAATCATAAATTATAATTTTTTTATATCAATAATAATTTTAGGAAGAAGATTGAATCGATAGACATGTGTAATTCCCCCTTGGACCCATATTTTAGACCCTCCCCTCTCTTGTGGATTACTCAACCCCCATCTTTGTCCATGTCAACCAACAGTTGGAATCACATTTTATTTATTAAAATCAGATAATACAATTCACATATTACATCTCTTGGACATAGCCACATATCATATGTAGATTATGAATGAATTAAACTAGGGATTATAGTAGGGACATTACGTTCCCCCTCCCCTACAATTGTGCACTGTCTTTGGTGCACAAAACTATGTTAATATACATGTATAAATTTTACATCATGGTATTTAGAAAATAAAATTATGCAATATGTTTACCCTCCAACAATAGTTCCAACCACAATCTCTTGTTCCTCCCAACCTTGTAACCCAAGGAATGTGACCCATTTACTACTTTCAGTCCATTGAGTTGCACCATTCTTTTATCATGGTTGTCAATGCAAGTGACCAGGAAATCTAAGATGTGACTATGAAACTTTAGCTTCATAAAAATGGAGTCTTGCATTTTTAGATTCTGATTTCTTCAAAATTGACAAAAAAATGTGGGTATTCTTCCCACATAGTTTCTTCATTGTTACATGTTGCATCTTCAAGACCGTAGCAAGTTTTATCACCAAAAAATATATCACATCAATACATGCAATGGTTTAAGAGAATACTAGCACAACACATCAGTCAACATACCTCAATCATTTACATAACCTATCTAACAAACAATCAAAACTATGAAAATAGTCATTAAAATTCAGTGCAGCCTACCCAAAGTTGGCTTGCGAGATAACAAAACATTTAATGTGAAAATTGTGATTCCTAGTTGGTTTTCTCCACAAAACCCCACGTTGATGTGGAAATGATGCATTAATGTAGTTGGTCAGGCCTCAACCACTTCTAGTTCGAAGTGTACCATGATAAGACTCCAAAATTGGCCAAAACTCTATCTTTGGGGATATTGAAAGGATGAGTAGTACCTGCAAAGAGATCCCATTCACACTACAAGAAAGTTATGAAAAAAATTGCTTTGGTCCTATAAATAAATGACCAAGGTATTTAAACAAGGAAAATAATTTTGAGTATTGTTATGTTATTCATTTGGTTTTAGAGAAGCCATCAATCTCTTAGAGACTTTTGAGCATCCATAGAATGTGCTTCACTTCTATCCTCTTGAGAATTTCAACCATCAACCATCAAGTATTAACAATTGTATTTAAATTTTCTTAGAAGAGAGAGAGAGATTTGTATTTGGGGTATTCAAGAGCCCTCCCAAGGAGGAAGAGACAACTCATAAGTTCCCATACTTATCCTAGGTGTTATCAATTTGAAGATCATTTCTATTGGTATCTATTTATTATGTCTCTTTCATGCATCCATTTTAGTTATCGCATGATTAGTTTAGTTTTTATTTATTTTATGTTTTTCTCTTTGGTTGATCCACTGATCAAATAACCAACTTTTTATTGTCTTGATGGATTAACAAGGAAACTAAGCAGTATGTTTTTTCTCATGCAAGTGGAAAAAAAAGACCTGTAGATTGGAGACTCCACTAGGGAGTTGGATCAAAATCCTCCCCAATTAGGATATCATAGCTTTATTTCTCACTTATTTTTTTTGCAGGGATCAAAATCGGCCTAGTCCAACCCTCAGATGCAGCAATTGAGCCTCTTATCAAGAAGACTCAATGAAAATTTTGGTCCCTCCATTTCTTTATGTTTGCAAGGGTTCAGGAAAAATAGATGTGCAGACCACACTGAGCTACACATTTTCCCTCTTTTTTGTTCATGCAGAATGTGCATTGGGAACAAATGTTAGAATTTATAGCTGCGCAAAATTCTTCTTTCTCATTTATTATAAGGCTTGTTGATCATAATTTCACCAAATAGATTTAGGTTTAATTTTCATCACTTTGTAAAACCATAAAAGTAGACTTAGAGTTCTTTATGGAATAGGTACTTATAAAAACATAGAAATTTAAATGGATAAAAATAAACATAACATCTTTCCCTTTATTTGTTTCCACATGGATGGCTTAGTATAGAATTTGAGATCTAGAGTTAAATATTTTTATCTTTACAATCATCAACTAAGAACTAAATCGAGACTAGGAGGTTATTTTGATATCCTTGATTATGCTTTTTCCCTTGCACCTTTGAGTGATCTGGGGGAATAAAAAAAGGGGTCTCTTAAGAACTCCATCTCCCTTTAATCAATCAACCAATTAGGAGAGGCCAATACCTCTTAGTTTTTTTTTTTTTGAAACACAACCTTAAAATATTTGTAAGGGCCCATACATGCCCACGTGTTTCCAATATTAGGACAGTTTCAAAGTTTTTTAATCAAACAAAACACTATAGGAAGTTTAAAGGATTTGTAAGGGCCAATACATGAACTATTTTCAAAGTTGAAATTACTGAATTTCAATGACTATTTGCATAGTTTTATGCAATTCAGTAATTGAAAGGATTCACTAGTTTCTTTTTCGGTGGGTTCATGCCCCATTGTTGAGTACTTTTGGAAGGACAAGATCTATTTTGAGAGAAAGGATGTTATTTATTTTAGGACACGTGAATTTTATTATGTTTCCACCATGCGGACAAAACCCAATCTACTCTACATTATTGATTAATTATTTTATATATGGTCATTGATTACATGCAGCTATAAATGATATTGTTGAGGTATTCCACAAATATCAAAATCACTTGTCTATTTATTTTTCTCATCACCCACTAGTAAATTTGGGTCATTTTGCGATGACCATTTTGATGCTCTTGCGAAGTTATGTCGTGGAGAGTGAAATGAATATTGGGCCCCTCAAATGTCACATCATGTC
>ML776621.1:1767040-1780475 GCA_009831015.1 Picea engelmannii | reverse complement strand
CCAGAGCTCAAAAGTCAAATTCTACAACAAATCATTAAACATGAAAAAAAATATGAGAGTCTATCCTTACCAATGAGTATCAACATGATGGCTATTGAAGTTCAGTGGGTATGTTCTCTCTTGAGTCAAGTCCTAGGTCTATATAGTGATAAATATGTTGTTGAAGTCATGCTTGGTTTTCTTTTGATTTTTTTCAAGTCAGAGTCTGGTTAGTCAGTCCAAATTAATTTTGATAAATTCCTAGCTGACACCATTTACAAGAAGCTAGTGAATTTCCACTCTTTGAGATAGTTCATATATTATACATATTTGTTAAAGTTTTTCATAGCAAGTAACCATGGAGAAATACTTGGATCAACTTTTGTATCTACTGAATGTAAAAATCACTTTTCTCATATTCATCAACAAGTTCATGCCAAGAATCTATTCTATGATTTTCAATACAAGTTTACCCAGGGTTTCGGAGGACATGAAGATTCAACTACATCCAAATCTAGAAAACATAATAGGAGACTGGGTACTTTTTCTTTATTTAACATTGATCTGGGTAAATGGTTTTCATGAGTCTCCTTATCTGTTACCTATTTTCCTAACTCCCGTGATTTTTTCTCTTGAGTTCATAAGACAAAGAATTATATCTGAGATAGAGAACTTCATCAAAATGAATAGAGCCTCTAACATCAAATACCCCTTTGTTATTGGTCCTTTTTTTTTAAGTCCAGATCATGTCTATCATAAGTTAAAGAAAAACTCAAAGACTTTGGCTTTTCATAAATACAAGGAAGAAAATATGATCCACATCAGATCATATCCAAGAGAAGACATATGAATAAAAATGCACCTTATGAACATGAGAATATGGAAGGCTTGGATAAACTAGCTAGTATGGAAGTGTGTATTGATGTATAAGCACCATTGCAGCAATTCCAAACACAACAAGCTCCTCAAAAGTTGGTGATTACAATTCCCAAAGCCAATGTGTAAAAAAAAAGAATTAGTTCATAGACTATGGATATTGATGTTTAACAAACTACTAAAAAGAAGATGAAAATTGTTCAGCCAAAGAAGATTGTAGATTTGGAAGATGAAGGAACCAAAGATCAATTGAATATGAACACTATGGAAAGTGATACCAACATTGTAGAAATTGAGGAAATAATTTATTTTGAAAGCAAAGGAATCTCAAGAGTTTTTCACAGTCAAAAATATTATTTTGATAAAGCACCTGATGCATCTTATCATTCTAGAGAAGACTTAGCAAAACAATATGCTAAAAAGAGAAATGTGGCTTTGGGTGAAATAATGGATTTGTTCCTTGAAGTAGAAAAAAAATCTCAATTGAAATCTTCCTTGTTCACTGTGAGGGATATTGAAAATAAAACTTTTAATATTGCAGTTGCAGAGGATAAAGTGTCAGAGATTGAAATAAAATATGACAATCTAAGTTCCCCTGACAAAGTGAAATTCCACAAGCAGACCAGTGATTTGTTGTATTCTGATTATTTGAGTTGAAATTTGAAAAATTCAAAGATGACATCCTTCGCTGCAAAATTATAAGGATAGCTAAGATAGGAAAAGGTAGCCAACAAAGCTTGGAAAACTCAAAATAAAAGGCTTGATTCTAGAGGTCCTCAAGGTATGAAGTCTTTATTGGATGAAAAACATAAAATAATTTAGAGTTTGAAGAAAAAGTTGAAGATTCCTACTACAGAACACCCACAGACAATAGAATTAGTAGCTTTAGAGTATGAAAAAGAAACATTTCGGAAGGAAGCACTGGATTATAAGGCTAAGCTTTTGCATATGGAAAAGGAAAAGATGGAATGGTCTAAAGAAAAGGTAGAGTTGGTAACTAAAGTCATGGTTTTAGCTCTTGCTGCAGGAACTAGATCAATCACTGAAGACAATGTTTAGGATATGTCACAAGTCAGTTTGAAAGAAGGAGATATCAAAGGGTTAAATGAAAATATGGAGAAATTGGAGTAGGAAGTGTGCACAAAGGATGAAAAGATATCCCAAGTTCAAAAGGAAAAGGTAGTGTTGTAGGAGAAGATTAATAAGTTGAATTCAATATTGAGAGGTAAAGTTATGTTGCAAGGAGATAAACATGTCATATGGGATTATATATTTGTTGAGGATGCTAAATTTAGATCATGCTTGAATTTTGAAAGTGATAAAGATAATATAGCAATCACAGCCCGACATAGATTCACTGTTGTTAATGAGACTTTAGCCAAAAATCCATTTGAATGGGAACAAAATGCCATTAATCTTCTCAACTCAGTTCCTCCTGCATATCTTCAAACCATTTGGGTAAAGAATGGAACTGCATTGATCATTTGGGCCAGAAGGATTATTACAAAGCATGATCTTTTGAAATCAGTTCTAAATAAAGCAATATAGATGGAACAAAGTGTGCAAAATTTAAAGAATTTATTTGAAGAATTGTTCATAAATGGACTTCCATCATTCTGGGATGGTAAAGTTAATTTGTAGGATCAATAATAATATAATGAAGTGTTGTCTCGACCAAGGAGAGACCACTCCATATTTGAAACCCTAGAGAAGGGTTTGAAAGGGCATACTTTAGTTGATAAAATGAGTACAGATTTCAAAATTCTAAATCAGTTTAAGATAGTCAAACTTGGTCTACCTGACATGTCTTATGCCACTTGTATTGACTTGGAAATTTTAATGAAAGAAATGACAGATTATGAGATTCCTTCTGAATTGCAATAGAAGAAAATAGTTTGATTGGGAAAGACCAAATATAATTTCCAAGGATCGAGTAAATGATTTCCAGTTATCGACAAAAAGGTAGCAATTCAAATGAAGATACAATTGAAGTCAAAGGATGAAAATAAAGGACCAAACTACAGGAATATCCTCAAATCCTAGATTTTGTAAACTAAAATTTTCTATTCTATTGTAATCGGTTCAAACTGAATGAAATGAATTTTTGTATAAATATTATAGGTTTTGATGTATTCATGGTTGGCAGAAGCACAAAAGACAAATTGTATTGATCACTGCAACAATTTCTGAATTTGAAAGAATACAAGTGGAGATGTCCATAGTTTTTTCATACCAAACATTCATGTGATGATGACCTGAAGTATGTGTTTCCTATCATGTATGTTTTTCTAGTTTTATTTCCCTTCATATGCAACCTTTCATATGTTTAAAATTGGATGTTAAAGGGTCTCTAAAATTCATAAATAAGCAAACTCAATTACAAAATCTTGAGGAAATAGACTACTACAATTTGTAGGGATTTCAAAATAAGATGGAACCTTTGGAAAGGCCTTTGTTGAAACATACAAAAGGTAAGTGGAATAATCCATTTTCAATGAGTCCTGACACCTTAAGTTTTAAAAGATAGTCACATTAAGTGGAAATCGTAACTATGGAATGAAACCTATGCAATACAGTGAGATAATACTCTGAAATTGTATGTTGTGGATTCAATTTTTCTCATTCTATATTTATATTATTTTTCTTTGTCATGGTTACAATATTCTTCAGTAACAAAAGATATACAAATTTACAAACACAAATGAATGCAAACCTCAATGAACATGTAGGGAAATTAAAGTGGAAAACAATTTCCAAAAATCCTAACATGTTGACATAAAAGCATTAAGAATTTGGATGCAATGTGCATTGCATTGAAAAACAATAGAATTTATCCTTCAATTTTTTTATCACTCCATAATTTCTTTAGAATGAGAAAAGAAACCCAGAGGTAACCACAAACCAACTTTAGAAACTGGAATCTAACCCTTCCAGTCTCAGAGAGGGAGCTCTCCCAAATCAATCATTGAAAGGATTGATTTGATTTTGTTTCTTGAGGTTAGGTCCTTGGATTGTGAATAAATTTTTGGATGGGATTTGATGCTTAATCATGTGAGAAATCCATTGGAAATGGATTCAAAAGGTTAAAGCTTATGAATATGTGGGTAATCTGTCAATTAATGGGAAAAGACTTCAAAGGAAAGATAGACGCTAATTGTGTGCTAGTTTAATTTAAATGTCATTGTAGCAGAAAGGACAGAAGTGAAACATAAATCAACACTTTAATAAATCAGATTTTGAAATTTCTTAAACTGTTTTAGCAGAATAAAACACCATTGATATTATAAACTATGTGGTAGGGCATAAACATGATGAATTCTGAAATAATATTTTAATTGAATATCATTCATATATGGAAAGATATAAATAAATATAGAGAAGAACATACACTGAAGTGAACATGCTACACAATCACTGGCACATGAACCTCTGAAGCAAGAATGGATCCCAGAAGCCTTGGATCACCAAACTTTATTAATTCTTTAAGAAAATAATACAGTACAAAGACTCTCAGAATACTCAATTCATCAAACTTTCTCCCACCCTTTGTACATTATGTGTTAAAATATTTATAAAAAAGTAGTAGTTTAGAAAATTAGGATCCTTGAGATATTTCAACAGCTTTATCCTTATATTCTCCCCTTTGACCTTGGTAGTGTCTTAATATGATTGGATGATGTATGGAACCATACTCCATTGACAATTGGATGGTCATTTATTAGGACCTAGAAAATTACATTTAGTTTTACCCAATATTACTATTTCCTTCCACTGTAATTCAGAAGGAATATCATAATCCATCATTTATTTTATTAAAATTTCCAAATCGATGCAAGAGGCATACGACATGATAGGAAATCCTAATTTGATTATCTTAAATTTATTCAAAATTTCAAAATCTATGGCTAACATTTCTACCACAATTTCCCCCTTTAAAACTTCATCTAAGTATTCAAACCTAGAGTGATCCATCCTCGCTTGTGTCAAGAGTGAATTGTAGGATTCATGTTCGTGTAACTTTCCCTTTCCATCCTAGAATTATGGAAGACCTTTGATAAATAGTTCTTCAAACAAATCCTTAAAATCCTGAACACTCTTTTCAAATTGGGTTGCTTTATTTTGGATTGAATTCGAGAGGTTGTGCTTGGTTATGAATTTTCTATCCCATATTATAAAAAAAGTTCTATCTTTGACCCCAATTATTTGCAAAAATGATGAAGGAACTATAWTAAGGAGATTGATAGTGTTCTAGGATCATTCTGTTGGTCTTTTTGATAAAGTTTCATTAATAACTTTGCATATTTGTTTAGCCAAAACTGCAATATTGTCCTCATCATTAAMAAAATTTAGATATGTCCTGATTTTTTTAACCTCAACTGATATGGAGTCCTAGATGATGTGTTTGGCTCCTTGTAACAATTTTTTTCCTTTAAGACCGGAKTTTATCTTATTCACCTTTTCATGAAGGACTAAATTTTCCTTTTAAAGTTGTGATACACTTTCATCCMTTTTCTRTTACTCTTGTTCCATTTTCTTGATATTCTCTTTCAATTATTTTATTTCTCCATCCTTTAAGCTAACCTGAGACATTGCCTAGACAATGCCTTCGGTGCCTTATTTTCTTTCAGTAGTAGAGGGTGTAATAGAGGCGTACAACACAAGACAAATCTATGACTCTAGTTTCCATTTCTGTCTTTTCTTTTGACCATTCTAATTTTTCCTTTTTCAGTTGCAGAAATTTAGCCTGAAAATCTAGTGATTTCTTCTTGAAAGCTTCCTTTTATTGTTCCAATGCTACAAGTTCTACAGTCTGTGGATGCTTTGTAGCAGGCATTTTAAACTTTTTCTCCAGGCTGAGAATCACTTTGTCTTTCTCGTCCAGCAAGGCTTTCATTTCTTTGGGGCCATCATCTTCAATTTTATTTTATTGAATCTTCCATGCTTTACTTGTTTTTTTTCCTACCTGAGATGACCTTCAATCTTGGCAACTAGTGATGTTAATTTTTCATTTTTCAAATTGAAATTTAAATAATATGAATATAGAAGGTCACTATTCTTCTTGTGGAATTGAGCCTTATCCAAGGTACTGATATTATCATACTTTATTTTGATCTCATAAACCTTATCTTATTCTACTATGACAATGTTGAATGTTTTCCTTTCTGTGTCTCTGACTATGAATAATGAAGACTTGTGTTGGGAAGATTAATTTACCTCAGGTATTAGATTCATGATCTCACTTTAGTGATTCCTTTATTTTTTCTGCATACCATTTAGATAAATATTCCTTTTACTGGTAGGCTTCCTTTGAGGCCCGAGAAAAATAATATTTATGGCTATGGAAGGCTCCTGAACTACCTTCACTTTCCAATTGATCAGCTCTAGATTCAATTACAATTGTCCCACTCTCCGCCATGTCTAAACTTTTTTGTTCTTTAGGCCCTTCATCCTCCAAGTCTACATACTGCTTTGTCTGGATGGTTTTCATTTTCTTTTTGGCAGTGTGTTCAGGGTCTATGTCCATTTCCTCTTAAACAACCCTCTTACTCTGTGTACTAGATTTTGGAACCTTAATTACCACCTTTGGAATACTCTGTTGTGTTGGTGCCTTTTGTACAAGAGCTTCAACATCCAGACATTCTTCAAGATTTACATAATTTTCCAGACCTTTAATAGGCTCATGCTCATATGGATCATTCTTGTTCATTTTCCTCCTTCTAGATATGATCTGATGAGGATCATATTTTTTACTTGACATTTGTGAAAAAAACAAAGCCTTGAGCTTTTCCTCAACATGTGTTAGACATTTTATGGATTTTACAATGAATGGGCCGATCACAAAAGGAAACTTTGTATTGCTTTCTCTATGATATTTGATGAAATTTTCAGTTTCAGAGATGATTTTTTGTCTTATGAACTCTAGAGAAAAATTTATAGGGGTCAAAAAGATGGGAAACAAATAATGAAACTCATGAAATCCATATACCCATATTACTATAGAATTTATGAAAAGGGTCCAGTCTCCTACTCTGTCTTCTGGATTTTGCAGGTGAATTCTCATTTCTTCAATAACTCTGGGCAGTTTAACATTGAAAATCATCTGGTAGGCCTTTGAAATGAATTTATTGATAAAAAATACGGAAGTCATCTTGTTTGTTTCAATATATATTGAATCTGATTTAGGGATCTTTGCATTGTTGTTGGTGAGAAAAATCTTCATCAGATATGTACAGTATCTAAAGTGTCTAAGAGAGTGGAATTTCACTAGTTTTTTATGGATGGTATCAGCTAGGAACTCATCAAAATTAATGTAGACAACTTGAACTGACTCCGATTGGAAGAATTTGAGAAGGAAACTTAACATGACCTCAACTATGAATCTATCATTATTAAGACCTAAAAGCTAACTTAACAAAGAGTAGACATATTGAACCTCATCGACCATGGTATCTATGCTTAAGGGAAAAGACAGACTTTGTGGGAACTGATAAATCTTGATAATCATTCTTAAAAATAGAGTTTTAATCTCTGGTTGACACTCCCTATAGACTCTAATAATTTCTTCCTCATCAAAAAGTTCAGAATTCTCAGAGAAAGACTTAGGAATTTTTAATGACTGCCTAACTTCACAGAATCAATTTTACACAAGACTTTAGACCCCTTTTATCAATTACAACTCTTTCTGAATCTAATTATTGCTCTGCATACCATCCTATAAATTCGGGAAACTGAAAACAAAATTTGGTTGCATACAGAATGAGAGAACCTTGGACAGACTCCAAAAATGGAAAACCTTTCTCTCTAACATCGGATAAGTTACTTCTTAATTGAGAAATAGGGGAAACAATGAATTCAGGGTCACAAACATCATTTTCTTTATCGATTAAGGATTCTTCATTATTTTCTAGGCTTTGTTCAGATATTTCAAGCAAGATGGGATCCATGGAAGAAAGAAAAAATACCTGGTAATGGTGATTATAATGGTGCTAAGAATTCTAAATTCGATCAAAGGTGATATTTGCAATATCCCCAATATCAGTTCCCTCTTTGACAAAGATAAACAAAAATAAAACTCACATCAACTTTATAATATTCAACTTTTCAGAGCGACGGGTCAACGGTTTCAATGTAAACCACTTTTTCTCCACAATCGTCCTCGTGTTGACACATATTTACCTTCAAAACCCATGGTTTCCATTTCGGAACCACTTTATGGAATTAACCTCCATGCACTTTCCATGCCTACAATCCACACCAGTCGTTGATCTGTCCCAATCACAATCATAACCATTGATATTTGATTTTTTTTCATCGCCGCTAACTTAGAAATCCTTCTAGACAATTTAAACTATTCTTCCATATTTAGCAGCCCTCCATATGTGTTCCAAATCATTTCATGCCTCTGCTAAAATTTAAAGATGGATTTTCTGAACTTATTAGGAAAATGTATATATATATATATATATAACCTTCCTACCCATAAGAGAGAATATATATTTCTCATGGTGCACATCTTCAACAATAATTGGCTCAGAAAAGAATGGAATGTGTCACAAGCGAGATTTGAGCCCGGGTGGGAAGAATAAAATTTATCTTCTCAAATCACCGAGCTAGACCTAATTGAATGTGTGTGTATGCATGTGTCTGGATTTAATCCTAGATGGGGAGGATAAAATTTCTTCTCCCAAACCATCGAGATAGATCCAATTGAATGTGTGTGCACACACACATACTTTAATTTTCCTACAAATACAAAGTATATTTAACTCCTTTGGATATCCTCAATCACTTATTATATATATAAAAAAAAAATGTTACTACAATTATGACCACCATATGAACATCATAGAATTGTTGAGATGTTGAAAATTCTAGGTGTGCTCATATTGTTTCTTTTGTCCCATAACTTGGTTGTTTCTTTTAGAACTTGAATTTTATCTCTCTTGGCATTGGGGTGTGTCATGAGTATTACACCTCTTCCATAGCACTTCTTGCCCCCATTTTATATTTGCACCATGTTCTCTAGTATAATTAATCCCCTTTTGTCACCCTTTGTATATGTTACAATAATATATTTCAGAAAAATTATAGTAAGGGATATTTCATTTAGATGATAGGTTGGTTTTCAATTTGAATTTTTGATTCCTTGTTTATCTGTCCAAGTCTTTGAACTTTTTCTAACTAGTAATTGTTGTTCACAATAAATTTATCAAATTGAATAAGCAATATGGATCGCATCTTGTGTTAGCAATGATTTTTTGGTTAATTGATATTGGTCCCATTTGGATTCAAGTCTTTCCAAAGACATTTTTGTGTTTGTGCCAATGTTAATGAAAACAATTGGGGTCACATCCAAGTCCATGAGAATTTGTAGATACCGAAGTGAATATGGAATGGAACCTTCTAAGGAATTATTATATAGATTCAATGATTCGAGTGTAGTGCAACTTCCAAGTGTTGGTGGAATGAAACCAGTTAATAGATTGGTAGAAATGTCTATAGCTAAATTATTTTCAAGGTTCTCTTTCTCTAGAGGTAAGGGTGGAATAATTTCCTTTGGTGCTAAAGCAGTAATCTACAAAAAAATAATAAATATTACAATAAATATCATAGGAGAGTAATAAATATCATAGGAGTGTATAGAGGTCATTGGTGTAACACACCCAACCCCCTATCCACTTTTAGGTTGGTGGGATGTTTGATTTTCATCTTCTTGGAACTTTGGATGAGTATTTAGGTTCATTGGTGCCTATGATTTTTAATTTATACTTGAAAGTGGTATGTATATCTCATTAATTTCAAATACTCTATTGCATAATTATGGCTATGCTTATACTGTGATATCCATATGATTACTTATACACAACCACAAAAAACCAAGTTGAAGTATTATATTAGTTGTGTGAATCATATGATATGATGAACTAAAGGGAATTATATATGCCACATACTTGGGTGTGGTTCATTAGATAGAATTATCGGCCCCATAGTGGCCTACAAATGATGGTAATGTAAAAATAAATAAATAAAAGGAACCTTAATAAGTCATAAAAAGTAGAAAAAAGACAAGACATACATGATCTTTGATATTCTAATGTGTAGCATTGCATTGATACAACATCTAGAGCATCTACAAATGCACAAAATGCATACTGTAGTAAATAAAAAAAATAATTATATTTAGTTTTTAGTAAAAAACAAAAAATAATTTTAAGACATGTCAATAAATCCTAATAGAAATTAAAACCGAAAAGATTGAAAATAGTAAACACCATTGATATTATTTTTTGTAAAATCCATATGAGAAAAGATTAAATAGTGACACACACACACACATCTCATATATGATGGACTAAATAATCTCCTCATGGTTTCGAGAATGATTGATTGGAGCTGTCTTATCTTGGAGAAAAACTCCCTCAATTTGAAGGACCAACAACAAAGTCAACATTGACTATGTTGTTGCTCCGTTGGATGGAGAGAGGTTTGATCCAAGAATAAATGGCTCCAATAATTTTTTCTCTACTAAAAATGGCCAACCACATGAAGGTGGAAGCTCCTATGGCCCCTCCACCCCTCACATCACTCTCAATTCCCCAATACCCAATCTATATTCTACTAAAAAAATTCATTAAAAATATTCAAAATTGATAATAAAAAAAAAGTGATTGTAAAGCTATAAATGAGGTTTATCATTCAAAGGCATATGTCATAAAAATAATTTTTATAAATGAGATTTATCATTCAAAATGTTACAAAAATACTAGCTATATAATGTACATCTATATGTCTTATAAAATTATTGTACGTCATCAATTTCTTTTAGTCTTCTTTTGTGTTTTCCAGTTCTTAACTAATTCATTCATGTCCATGTCTTCGTTTATTGGGTTCTCTTTAGCAGTTGATGTTGCTTCAGTCCTTTTAGGTTGAGCATGTTGGGTCTCGTACTCATGGCGTGGAGGTTTTTGTGAGGGGCCATCACCTACAAAAACAAAAAATATTAAATTTGTATGGCCAATTTTTAAATATCATTGAAGTAGTTCATTAATATTAAAAAAAAATCTGCAATGTAATTATTTACCTGTTGGTCCACTAGTCAACACTGTTGAAATGGATGCCCTATTCTCCTGATCATCTTTAGGTCGAGGAAGCTGCTATGAGGGGCCATCACCTACAAAAACAAAAAATATTAAATTTATATGACCACTTTTCAAATATCATTGAAATAGTTCATTAATATTAAAAAAATCCTCTGCAATGTAATTATTTACATGTTGGTCCACTAATCGGCACCGTTGGAATGGATATCCTATTCTCCTTATCATCTTCAGGTTGAGGAGGCTCAACTACGACATTCTCTACCATTGAAATGACAAAATTTATAAGTACAAAACCATAAATTTATAAGTAATAAAAATTAGAAGTACAAAATTTGTAAGTACAAAATTATTAAGTATGTGATTAATATACAACTAGTTTACTGTCATGGGCCTCAGTCACAGTAACATCTTCAGGTTGCACCCCATTGGGATGGGGCTAATGGGGAGCACCATGATACTCAAGTAAAGTATTAAAAACAATTTATTTTCCTACATAAAATTGCATGACTTCAATTGAAAATTCATAGTTTTCCCAAGAGTAGTTGTTATTAACTATTCATCCACATGTACTGAATATTCGCAAAAACTTTGGGATGCACAATAATTGATTTGAATTTTTTTTTAAGAAAAACTATTATATGTTCATGGAAAATGTTTATATTTAAGTGAAAAATATAAGTGTACACATAACTATAATAATAGAATATGCTACGACTTTTTTTAGTTTCAATGAAAATATGAAAAATTTGTAGCATAAATTTGTTCAAAACAAATAAAATATAGCCAAATTGGTGAAATTCCTCTTAAAAAAAACATTGGATCAAAGCAATGAATGTAGAATTAACTGTTGCAAGAAATCTCCTAGAACATATTGATTCCTCAACAACCCTCAACATATCATCATTCCAATATTTATAACCTTTTTAGTAGTGCATTTACACTCCAAAAAGGATGATTTCTATGCAGAAAAATTCTTATCATTATGATGAATGATAGGATGGTGAGTTATGAGGGAAACCATGGTCGGTTTTTCATTTTCGGTCATAAGAGACTTTGTTTTGAAAAAAAAATCTTATTACAAATTCTTCTTTATCAACATAATTTAAATTTCCTTACAAAAACTAAGCATAGTACGTACAAAATATATATGAGTGGAAATATCAAATTCCGCATTGGCTTAAGTACATTGAAACCAAGAAATTATAAACAAAATCACTTGCTAACATATCTTTCATATGGATATTTCTTGTAATTGTCCTTTAGATAAACAGAACACATATTGGTCAAATAAGAGATGAGTCATTAGAGGAACAACATAAGTCATTTGTATGAAAAACAAGATATACAAAGTATTAGGATAAAAGCCTAAATTTATCAAAATTACAAAATATGTCTAAATCATATCCTCAGACACAATACTTAAAATTAAAACAACTAATATATAATTATCTAATTCTATTTAGGCATCACCCATTTCCTCATCTTGACTAATTGTGTAGACATTATGCCCAAAGAAAAATGAATTAACGCATCCAACTCCTGCATTATTCTCCTCGGCTTGGCATCTGGGACATTTTAGAACATGAAGATCATGTTTAATCACCATTAAATCATTCATAATTATGTTCACTTTGTTCTCAGCGATGAGCTAAAATTACACCATGGGTTGTTTGTTCCTTGCATGAGCTTTAAACTTTTTATCCCTTTCTTCAAGAGCACTCTTAACTGAATGAGTAGGAACTTCAGGAAATGTATCTACGGACCTTTTTGAAATAATCGGTGTTGCAGGAAAAACAACTGTAGAATTTGTAACAATAGCAATAGTTGCAAAATTATTCCCATTCTTAGAATTATTCTCCTTTCTCCAGGATTTTTATCCTTTTGTCTCCATTAGAAAGGTGTAACTACCAAGATTCACTATGCCCAATATCTTATTATCATTCGAATACAAAATATCGATGAAATTACCCATAAATGATCATGAATCCTTCATTGGATTTCCAAAGTACAATTTGATACTCTTCATGTGTGAATTATGACACAATTCGCTCCAACTAACGGTTGTATCAATCAATCAAATTATGACTATCATCATTAAACCCAGATGGCGGTTTAATTAGTTAATAATTATGATACTAAGGCTGTAGTAGTTGGAAAATCATTATGATTTATAATTAGTAGGTTGTACTCTAGAAAACATTACAATTTTTAATAATTAATAAATTTGATTTTCTGATTTTATAAAAAAATATACATTGTCATATTTAACACTTTGAAATTCCTCAAAAAAAATACATGGCTCAATGTCTATGAATTTAAATTATTAATATTATATATATAACTCATCAAAAATTTATATTTGAAATTACAAAGTAAGCTTATTGATATTTTCTATATTTGTAATTTGAACTGATCTATATGGTTGTTGTGGGGGAGAGTTGATCCGGATTTTATGAGTAGAATGAAATGACTACAGATTA
>ML776621.1:1714643-1731136 GCA_009831015.1 Picea engelmannii | reverse complement strand
CATTAGGCTTCACAAGAAAGACCATTTCGATAAGTGCATGTGGATGGAAATTTAAGATATTAATGCTAAGAAGATTTATATAGAGATGTGCTATTTTTTACCAATTAGTTTCACCTTTTATAAGAAAAACAACCTAGATAAAAATTGTCCTTACAATACCTTAGTTTCACCTTTTATAAGAAAAACAATCTAGATAAAATTTGTCCTTACAATACCTTAGAATATGATATTTGTATTATGAGAAATGAAGGAAATATCCTCTAATGCTAGAACAACAACTAGTCAAGCTAGTATTTTAAGCAATGATCCCAACCCTAATCCTCTATGGCTAGATGAGGACCTTGTTTTAGCTAGTAGATACAAAAGAAAATCTAAAGACTTGGTTGACATTTTTTTTTCTATCAAGTTAATCAATCTTTGTAGTTCTCAAGATCTAATAATGTTCAATGGTCTAATGAAGTGGCCAAAATCAAACCAAATGACTTGTATTCATGGACTTGGAAGTAGTGTCATATATTGTGTGATATCTTATATCCTCCTATACAACCAAATAGTAAATTTTGACATCTTAAATGGGCATGAGAATGACTCTGATCATAGAACTTTAACTCTAACTCTAAACTTTTGTATGCACAAAAACCCCTATCGAAGAGAATTATGATAATTAAAAGCACTTGATTTTCCACAAAGATAAAGTTGATCATTTTTAAAGGATTTAAATAATGAATTAAATCTCTTATTAAATAAGAACAATATTTAAAACCTCTATCATAATTTTACAACAACCCTCTCTACTTCCATTAAGAAGTTCTCTATTTAGGTGATGTCTAAAAAGGAAAATAGAATGGCCAACTCTTGGTATGATAAAGAGTGTAAGTTCGCTAGAAAATCCATCAAAGATGTTTTTAATGAGTCCTTCAAATCCAATAAGTTAAATAGGCACAAAACTCTAATTAAAAGGGGGAAAGGGTACTATATAAATAGAAAGCAACAAAAACCTTTGCATCTATCTAAGCTAGATCCTCATAAATTTTGGAGGCAATTTTTAACTCGTAAAACTTAAGAAAACAATAGGATTCACTTGAGGGACTAGAATTGCTTCCTTAAAAATATTTATGAATCCCCTTATGTCATGGACAACATTAAAACCCTTTTTATACAGAAATAAGTTTTTTTTATAAAAAAACAATAGGATCCACTTGAAGGATTGGAATTCCTACCTTAAAAATATTTATGAGTCTCTTGATGTCATGGAAAACATTCAAACCCTTTTTATAGAGGAAGAATATTTTCTATGGAAAACATAGAGTTTCACATTAAGGGGCTCACAAAAGGGAAATCTAAGGGTATTGAAGGCTGCCAAGTAGAAATTTTAAAAATTGGAGGGCCTATCCTCATACCTCACATCCACAAGCTCTTAAATTTAGCATTCAAGAAGGGATTCCTTAAACCTTGGACTCAAAAACTCATTGTACTATTTTTAAAAGTGGGGATAAAAAAAATTCCTCTAATTATATGGCCATTATTATTATCCCCCTTTTAGGCAAGTTATATGGAATTATTTTGGAAAAGAAGATTAACATATGGATAGAAAGCCACATAAAAGGAGCTAAAGTCTAGGCTTAATTAGGAGTTATCATTCAACTGTGGACCACCTCGTTACACTTAGGATCATTGTGAAGGTGTTGCAATAGTAAAATCAATATCATGTGTCATTTCACTAACTTTAGAAAAACTATTGACACGGTGCCCATGACTAGCATTTGGAATATATTAGAAGAGCTAACGATTCCTTCCAAGTTGAGAGCTATTGTGATAAGGTTGTACAAGAATTTTATTTCCAATTTTAGGAACACTAAGGTTTGGTCAGAATAAATTAATTGTAATATACGATTTAAGCAAGGTTGTCCCATGTCCCTTATCCTTTTTGGCATATGCATTGACAAGTTAAAGGGTTTTTTGGAAGAAATAGGTTGTTTCGGCTTGACTCTAGTTGATATAGCCATCATCATTCTTTTTACAATGACAACATTTTTCTTGTGGTGAGAAATCCCTATTGTTAGCACTAAGATTTACCCTTAGATTGCAAGAGGATAGGCCTAGTACCCATCAAAATGTTTGGTAGATGTTGGTTTTATGAGTGGATGTCAAGTGGACAAAACTCAGTACAAGAATGATTTTAATCACAGAAATTGGACAAGCAATGCACAGGGAAGTGAGGGCCTCATTAACTTCAGTCAGTGTTTTGATTTTGAGTGTGAGAAGAATGAAGACTTAGTGAGAGAGGTGAACAAGACTTCTATGGGCATCCGGCTTTCAAGCAGCTTGGCGAAGAAAAAATCAGGCTCAAAATCACTCTTGAACTCAAGTTTCGGACGCTGAAATATGTCACAGCATCATAATGATGAAACCTACATCACAATGAAACTAAAACCACTCGGTTGGATCCTCCATGCCTAGGCCTTTCAACGTGAGAGGAAATAAGATAACAAGGAAGCTGACTAAAACTGGTCACGACACTACTGTAATCAAACCTACATTACAATAGAATAAAAACCCTCGACTGGATCCTCCATACCCGAGTGTTTCAGCACATTTTAAACAAAGAGATGAAAGAAACTGACTTCTATTAATGTGAAAGTCTCAAATTTGATACATAACCAGAGAATAGTTTTGACATCAAAATATTACAAAATAGGGAGTTTTGCTCAACCAGTTGATGACCTTAACAAATTCTTACCATGAGATATTTATACTCAAACCCATTTACAACTGCTAGAAGTGTGAGCTGATCTATCCATCTTGTCTAAAGATTTCCACCTGTGTACATCCTCTGTCGGACTGTGCGTGAATCTTCCTCGGGTTGGCAGTTTTGACCCCTCTGCTAGGGCTTCCATGCCTTCTATTTATGGAGTGAACTGAGGTTTCAAATATCGCCATGTGTCCATTAACTGATATCTCCTTAGGATAGAAACAAGGCCTAATTGCGATCTAAGATCTGAGAAATCCTACTACCTTTAGCACCACCACTAAAGTTTATCCACCCACCAATCCTAGGATCCATTAAACCTTGTATGGAGACGGTGCCAAAATTGGCTTTTAAGAGCCTTGAACATAGGGCAACAAATGATCACTATGTTTCCTTGCCCCCCCTTCAATGTGGCCTCGGGCCGTGACCCGATGATTTATTCAAGGGCACTCGGAACTCTGCGCTTCGAGATTTCAGAAATCTTCGATGTTCAATTTTCATGAATTTTCGAAGTGTCGCATCCTCGAAGTGAGGGATCTAGTGCCTCGTGTCTTCTCGCTTTGGACGACTAAGATTGAATCTGAATTTAGGATCTCTAGGAGTTTTGCTCACTCCTCAATTGGAAATTCCCGTAGTGACCTTTTCTGCAACTTCACATCTGCCTCCATGCGGATTTTAGATAGACGGCCCATATTGGCTCTGGCTTTCAGGACTTCGGAAGTCTGTTGATGTGGATGCAAAGATCAATGACTCCCACTGAATTGAGAACAATGGCTCCTATTGGCTCTGGCTTTCGGGACTTCAAATTTTTGGATGAATAACTCTTACAATCTTCAAGAGTCCCAATTTTCGCAATGTTTCCCCATCGTCGATCTCTTCCCAATGAGATCCGACAGTCAAGACTCAACCTTTACTTGATATTTAATCTCCTGGCTTCTACCTGGTCACTAATCCTCGTGTAACCTTAGAAACCTTTTTTAATTATGCTTTGGGGAGGCACCAATCTTGGTGCTAAGGATCGTTTATGATGAACAAGAATATTCCTCGAAGAACGACTTCCTGAAGCTGATACGGTGACCTGACGTCACTTTGTTGATGTGTCATGGAAAGGAGGAAGACACATGTCACTTGAAAACCAGCGGATGATATGCCCAAATGTGCCTAAAATGAATGCCATGTGTCAGCGTTAGGCGGATGCCATGTGTCTCTACAGATGAGCGCCACGCGTTGGAACTGAAATCCTCCATAGGAATACCTTGGGAAATTGCAAACAAGGAGAAAGATAGGATGTTGAAACTGTGGAGTCCGGAGCAGATCTGAGTCGTTGGATCTAGGAGGACACGCGAGAGAGATCCATGCACTCCGAAAAAACAAAAAATCTCGAAACCTGAATTCCGAAGTAAATCATGCCCGTCCACTGGGGAAGGACACGCGTCATTTGATCTTCAACTTCAGAATTCTTTCTGACGTTAAACTTCGTGCAACTTTATAATTTCAAATGCCCGAGGGATGCTAATCTGAACTTCGCATGGAATCTTCACCATTGAAAAATGAACTTGTGTGCTTGCTTGATTTGATTCCACAATGGACCGCTTTGAGTGTTGCGCTTTGTGCCCATGGTTGTTTCCTACGTAAACAAAGATTTGGATGGCTTGTTGCGGGCTTGGGAAAACAGAATGACCAGTGATTGAAACAAAAGGCAATGAGTGGTCATCCTTAGAGAAGAACATAAAATTTTCAGGCTGAGACTTATTCAGGTAAGACATCAAGGGAAACCAAGTCGCTCAAACAGGAGGGAAAAAATGACTTTACTAGTTGAAGGGAAAAAATTTAGGACTTGGCCTGCAAAAGAGAGAGAGAGAGACGGGGCAAGGATACAGACTTAGGTAGTATCAACACACATGTATGACCCTTGACAACTTCATGTGATAACACCTATGATATCGACAAGAAAATAAAAATTATCAAGGATTTATACTCTAATACAAGTATGATTGTGAACATTGGAAAACAAAGGTTATGATAATTAAATCCAAAATGCCTACTTACGCTAATTTCATGTATGACAAAAACATCTCAGATGAAGTAACTTCATACAAATATCTCAAAATTTATCTTGATCACAAAATCAATTCTAACTATAACATCGAGAAAATGATAAATGTATGGTGGAAAGCTTATTATGGGATTGAAATCAAATGTAAATCAACAAACCCTTTCCTATGGGATAAGAACAAACCCCTATTTGAGACACCCGTCACTTCTATTATCTTATATGGTTGTGAAGTTTGGGATACAACATCTCTAGATAATTATGGAGAAATATAGGTAAAATCTAAAAGTGTTTTATAACTTATAATATCAAAATAATATGCAATACACCCTATCTTATGCTCTTCATAGAAGTGAACCTTTTCCCCAATGAGAGCACAACTATGACTAGTTTGTACCTAATGTACATGATTAAGATAAACAACATGGAAGACAAGAGGCTTCCTAATATTGCTTCAAAATCTATTCAAAACAACCTATGACTCAAGCGAGGGTGGCATAAAGATGACAAGTTTGGATAAATCATTGGAGAATAAAGGAAGAGGTCACTTTCCAGATTAATGATAATATTAAAAATATTGTTACATCTAAATTTAAGGAGAAATTGGGGTGTAATAAAGAATTAGATGTTAAAATAAAATTAAGATACTATAAGGAGGTGATCAACCATAATCTAGAAAATTAAAAGTATATCTCTATTTTAACTGATGTAAAGAAGAAAACTAGCATTGCTAAAATAAGAACAAACTCTCACGATCTCCATAGTGGAATAGGACATTTGACAATTCCCAAAAAGTTGTGGGTCAAAAGAATTTGTCATCTTTGTGACACTAAGAGGGTTGAAAATGAAAAACACTTTTTCTTAGAATGTCCTACTTACACCCACATTAAATCACATTTTTAAAATATTTGTTACAATACCAACATTCTTAACCTTTTAACTCATCAAAGCTATAGTAATTTAAGAACACTTTTCGAGTATAGAAATAAAACTTCTAAATTAAACCAAATAATTCTTCACCTTTCTTAAGATTTGATAAAACAATTTTATTTCAATAAACATTAACCATCACCATTATATATATAAAATTACTAATATAAAAAGATTGAAATACTAAAAAAAAATTATCAATTATATTTAGTTAGACATCAAATTTAATTTCTCAATATTATAAATTTTAAATACAATATAATTATTATTAAAATTAATATCCATGTTTCTAAATAATATGGTAAAACTCTGAGCTAATCCAAAAACACACCTTTAGAATAATCAAATTTGTAAAATATGTGATGTTTTTCTTCATAACATGCCAAATCTATGTTGTTATCAGCATAACTTTATATATTTTTGTCTCTTAGTTTATGAAAATTATAATAATATTTATACTTTTATTTTCATCATATTTAATCATATTTAATTGTAAAAATATATTGTAAAAATCATTTAATATTTGTAATTTTTTAAAATAATAAACAATATTATAATAAATTTTATAAAAATATTATATTGTAACTTGAAATATTTAAAATAAAATTAAATGATAAAAATAAATTAATAAATAATTATTATATGAAATGTGCACAAGACAAAATTTCATTTTTCACCCAACCAAAACCTAAATAATTTTTAAATATTGTCGACAAATCGAGACAATGCTACATCCATTCTTAGGATTATTAAAGAAGACCAAGCGAGTAAACAAATCCTTTATAATATGGTGGTTGGCTCTTTAACCATTTTAAAATTTTAGAAACCAATTTTAGAAACCTACATAGTTAACTTACATGGATAGAATAAACAAATTCCTTAGAGTATGGTGATTGGCTTTTTAGCCATTTTAAAATTCTAGAAACCGACATTGTTAACTTCCTTACATTTATATAAACAAGTAAATCTTACTACATTAATGTTCATTATTATATAATATATATAGAGTCTATGTTATAAAGATGGAATTCTAATTATATGTCCATGCATGCCTAAACATCTCAAGTTTAATATTATAAAGAATATGGAGCCCTTCAAACACTATAATCCGAAAACATTTTTCTCATTCTTTCCCATGTCTTTTATGTTATATATGATAATTTAGGTTTTTCACTAATTTTTTTATGAGCTTTTGAATTATATTTTTTCAAAAAAATTCTTTGTCATAATGATTATTTGATGAGCTTTCTAAATTATATATTTTTTCAAAAAATCCTTTGTCATAAAATTCCTTTATCATAATGATTATAATTTACTTTAAAGAATTTTGTATTTAAATATCTATATAAATTTAGTGTTTTCCTCAAAAATAATTAATAAAATTAAATTTGATTTAATGATGAATTTATCGAGTATGGAGAGGGGTTATATTTTTTAAATTAAAATTATTTACATATTCAAAATGTTTTTACTTAAAAATATTTAATGCTTCTCACCACTTGATATATCCAAAGTTTAAATAAATTTAAACTTGTTTATAATACTAAGTCAATTATATCCTTGGATGGGGTGTCAATTGTCCTCCATGTATTTAATGGGATTAAGGTGGCAATTGAGGCTATCTCTTCACCTCAATGTCCCCCACATGCCCAACTCAATCACTCCACTGCAACAACTCATTCGATCAGACAAGAAGGTAATGACAGGTATGAGAGGGATAACTCTCGCACGACATAGGATGATGAGGGATCTTATGGTGAATTTTGTTCTTCAAGATGTTCTAGACTGCTATTGGAATGATCCCGAGGCACCCTAGGGGATAAAACTTTGAACGAGATTTAAATCCATATTTATAGTAAAGAATTGTTGTGGGAACTTTCTTGGATCTCTTTCTCTCTCTCTCTATCTCTCGATCGTCAAACAATATCAACTCAGATGATTTAAACTCTCAACCTCAAGAGGCATGTGTCCATGAGTGTTTCAGAAATTTAAGATTTCATGGGAGAGAGTGAGTGAATTTGAAGAAAGAAAATTAAGCATACAAGGCACTACTGAGAATGAATCTTGTAGTTTATTAAAAGAAGAAAAATGCACCGAGCAATTAATAATTTAGCATTTATAACAAATGTATAAGATCTATGTAAACATACTTCAAACAGTTATGAATATTCACACATTTAAATATATGGAGGTACCCTCTACACATCATACAAATGCATAAAGAAATGACAAGAACTGGTCATATCAAGAATTATAGTCACAGTGAATATGGTGCTTAATCTACTACTTGAGATTTTATTTCTCAAATCCGATACAAGTATCCAAAATGGAAGAGATGGATTTACAAGGAGATAGATATAATGGAAGAAGAAGAAGGTGGATTTACTGATTGAAACATAATGTGGGGAATTAATCTCTTGAGGTTTGCTAACTTCACCATTTGTTTGTGCTTGAGGTCCTTTTTATCAGACAACTTTGAGTATATGAATCTCTTTAATTCTCCAAAGTGTCAACCTTAAAAATGAGTGCCCTATCCCCTTTTTATAGATTCCTTAATTATGAGAAAACCGCTTGTTTGACCCAATATTGCTTCTTGATTTTGATACAAATTTTCATTTCCTGATACCACCTTTGATTTTCTGATTGATTTCTATTAACTAAAAAAACAAATTACCACCAAATTGAAACTCTTTGAAGTGTTCTAAGGGGAGCTTCTTTTACCCAATTGAGATTTTATGTGTGGATTCTTCTAAGTGGCTCAATTAGGTGGGAGTGTTGCACTAGATACCCTCTACCTTTGAACAATTGAGGTCCTTAGCTGGATGGAAGAACACTTAGTCGTTTCCTCTCAGCCACCATCACCTAATGATGTAAAGCATTATCTACAATCCCTATGGGTCCTCTTCCTGTTGTCTTGGTCGAGTTGTGGTCAAATAGTGCAATTGTACCTTAGGATGGACTCTAGGACATTTTGTTGCTCTTATGTCTAATTCAATGCAAAAGGAGAGGGACCTTTGCCTCATTTGTGATAACAAAAGAAGCTCCTCACATGTCAATAGCCATGATGGTTGATTTGTCTCTCATGAGGGGATAAACCATGCTGGAGGATCATCTTTTGTGACCCCCAACATAAGATAAATTCACTTTCACAAGTTTAATTGCTTGCACATTGGTTTTTCCTTTCTCTTGGGGATTTCTCTTATAAGGCCATGACATGTATTTAGAGAGGTCGTTGGTGAGGAAAATGATTTTTTACATCCAACTGTGGTACTTTGAAATCTGTTATTTACTCATCTATACATGTGGCCAATGATTTTTGTCCTTCGTTGGTTGTACCTAGAGGTATGATGATTGGAAATGATGTCCATATGTGAGGCCACCTATAAAGTTGTGGGGTTTTATAATCTCTCGGCTAATTTGACATGGAGGATTCCCAACATAACCTACATCCTTCATAAACTTGTCTTTTATGTGATTTAAGGCCATATGTCATTTTCCCTTCAGCTAAAGCCTTTGCAAATTTAGGAGGGCATGAAATTTTGAGTGAAATCATTGTTGACGTCATCATGGTCTCACATATACATGGAAACCATGTACTAGTCCATGTTGGAACCTATGTGGCATGGGATCAAGGTACACATCACTGGTCTTGAGACATTGCTTTGTTCCTTCGGTGGGTCCTCTTTGTCCAAGTGGCAGCTATGGATTTGTCCCGGTGAGTGTCTTGTTGGAATGTCACTCTATCTTTGACTCATATAGGTGTCTATGGTGGAGTGATGTGTGAGCTCCACGTGATGTTGGGTTAGTGTCCAGGTGTGTACTTTGAATTGGAGGTGATGAGTGGTTTTTCCAAACCACAAATTTGTTGTTGCACCCTACCAATGGCGGTTTCCTCCTTTGTTCCCCTGTCAGGAAATACCATTCGTTGAGCATCACATGTCCATTTGAAATTGTCGTCGCATCCTTCGAGCTTGTTAACACTATTTCATGTACACAAGGTGACATTGGTTGTAATTCGTTGATCTTCCCATTTGCGACCATTCAATGATTGAGCCTTGCAGATTTGCTAACACTCGATCTTGGCATATGGTCTCGTGGAAAAATTCCCACTAGCACATTATAAGCTCTCTCTGGGGAGTTTTTTACTCTGTTTATTCATTATAATAAGTTCATAGGATAAATTTAAGCGCTTGGTACCCTACATTTTTCCATTTTCTCCCTTTTGCAAAAATTTAAATCAACTTTTTTGGTTCAAAGCCTTGATAGTCTGCTCTTCTATCCTTAATTCATCCAACTATGATCCTGTGGCCTCGGAGATCTACATATTAATGACAAAACTTAATCTGGTACTAACATCGTCTCCAACAAGGAAAACATATCCTTGTGATCTCCTAATAAATGTAGATCAAGTACCTTCTTTTATTGGGTTATGGAGTCTGTCTTTAAATGAACAATTCCCTTCATTCCTTAAAACTGATATGATATGTGAAACAAAAACACTCAACAACTTACAACATTACCACCCTATCTACTTGATCATGTAACAGAATGGCGAATGAAGTAAAATTAAAAATATATGTATACATGAAAGGAAATGACAATGATTTATTTATGTGCACGTTAAGAATCTTTGCAATGTTCATTACTGTAAAAAGTGTTTGAGAAACTTCCAATTTATAGGAGTCCCAAATGATTCTCCATCCAGGTGAGCCAACTCATAGGTGTTTTTATCCTGGACTGCAACAACTTATAAGTGTCCAAGCCAAAGATTGTCAAACTTACATGCTTCCCCTTAGCCTCTCTTCTAGCATCCAATTTCAAGACCAATTCTCCTATCATGGAATTTAGTTCTTTTGTCCTTTTATCAAACATTTCCTTCATGCTTTCTTGATGGACCTGATATTTTATCTGCACCTATTTCCTAATCTGTTGGACCTCAATTAATCGGCTTATCCTCCTCTGCATGTCATATGATTTTTCCTCCTCATCTTGCAATACTCCCATCACAAGGAGAATGATTTGAATAGGGAGGATGATTTGAATAGGGAAGATGGCTTCCAATCCATATATCAGCTAAAAAGGAGAAGTTCCAATGGATATTTTTATGCTAACTCTATTTTCCCAAACTACATACTTCAAATGAGAATCCCATGCCTTTTTGTTTTGTAACAACATTTTCGTAATAATCATGATCAAGCTTTTGTTTCAGGATTCAACTAAGTCATTTCCTTGTGGATAGTAAGTTGAAGAGTGTCCAAGCTCTATTTTATAGTTTTGACATAATTGAACCATTTTGGAAGACTTAAAGGCTTGAGCATTATCAATGATAATCTTTCTGGGGCAGCCAAATCTAGCTAAGATATTCTCTTCAAGGAACTTCATGACGACTGTATCAGTTGTTTCCCTTGTGGGAATGGCTTCTACCCATTTGGTGAAGTAATTAGTAGCTATCAAAATCCATTTGTGTTGTCCACTTGAATTGAAATTGATTTCACCATTGAAATCCAATCCCCACTACTGAAAATGTGCCTCAACTTTGATAGGCCTCAAAGAGAGGGGCAACAAATTTTCATTCCCAAACATTTGGCATTCTAAACATGCCCTAACCATATAATTCACATCAGAAAATAGATAAGGACAATAATAACCAGCTCTAAGGATCTTATAGGTAGTGGCTCTCCAAGCATGATGACCACCACATGATCCCTTATGAAATTCAGTGATAATACCTTCAATTTCCTCCTCAGTGAGACAATTTAGCAACATGCCTCTTGGATCTTTCCAAAATAGATTTTATTCCAAGATGAAATATTTTATAACCTTCAGTTTGATAGATCTATCCTTGGATTTTTCCCATGTTGGTGAACACATTAATTTTTTCAAATAGAAGATGATGCCCTTATACCAATCAAACTGAAAAAATTTGGGGTTCACCTTCTGAGATGGTTCTTGTGTTTCATCCACTTCAGTTCCTACTTCTATGATGTTTGATGATAGTGTATTCATGCCCATAGATCTGTAGTTAGACTCATATAATGAGTTTTCCTAATCCTTGTCCCTTAACTAATTTTATGGGCTTAATATCCACACATACTCTTGGATTTTAGCAATCCACTTACCTCTCCTTCCTTCACTGTCAGGTTGTATAAGGATTTCCTTTATAGAACTGTGTTGAGGTCATTTCCCGCTTCTGAAATTTCCCTCCCCTTTTCTATTTTCCCAAATTATTTTCTCCCTTTCTTTTCCCTCTTCTATACTTACCCATTTTTTCCCTTTTCTTTTTTCCCTCCTACTATCCCTTTCTATTTCTACACTTAGTCGCATTTTTCAGATGGCGGGTTCCTGAGTTGGCAGACTTATGGTTTTTCATATCCATCTATAACTTCACGTCACGAGTCTGACCGACTGTCGTGTTGTTCCATACTTAGCCGATTTTACGATCGTGGGTTCCCAGGTTGGCAGGATCGAACTCTCGTGCTCCCATGTTCTGTGATATACACCTTGCACCAAAAAGTTTTGTGATCTACATTTTTATTCCGAGACTCCCCGAACTTCCAAGTCTCATTCTACCTACGATGATTCCATCCGAACGCCACGCCATTCTATACTTAGCCAATTTTTCACCTTATACCATCGCAAACTCGCAGGTTCCTGGGTTCCTGGGTTCACAAAAATCTCAAATCATATTTTTCTCTCGTCCATCCCTGCCACCCTCATGCCCTTACCAATGCATATTTACTATGATTTTAATTCCAATAACTTACCATACATGTTCGAAAGGATTGTCATTAATAAGTGAAAGGCTCGAGGAGATCTCCTATTAAAACGCATTAAAGCAGGATTTATGGAGGATTATATTATCCCCCTCCAGCATTTATTTTAAACACAATCTGGAGTAAGGGAATGCTCTCTTCAACTTATGGAAGCAACTCGACAACATTTATGTGGAGATACATTGAATATTTTGGGGCTTGAGGACCAGAGTTTTCAATGGTCCAGAGCATATTCCTACTACTCATCCCCTTCTTCCCAGAAGGAAGTAATATGGACATCTGGAATTGCGCACATAGGTTGTGTCCTAGAAGTCTTTGTGTGTAAGGATTTTTTCACCTGCTGCACTGAGAGATATATTCCAAGCCAGCGGATAATTCAGTTGCGGGACCATTCCCCTGTCTCTCTATCGCCTCAAGTATTCCATAAGATGTTGAGACTTCCCGAACCAATGCTCACCTTCAAGGACGAAGATTGCAAGAAGTTCTTAAAGAAGCATGACAATGGATTGGACCTCTTACCTGAATTCCTAGAGAACCTAGCGGTCATCCCCGGGGACATCACGAGATTGTAGGTTAGCTCATTTAAAAATCTCTTCCGGGAAATTGCATGGATTTTCAAGAGGATAACAAGACAAGAAACTAAATCCAACATCTCCTGGATGATTCTTTACATTCCATATTTTATGGTCAAAGAACAAACCATCTTCGATTGGGGTAAGTTGATTTCCATTGAAATTTCTTCCCAATTTTCGCAATACAAGAAGGATAAGAAATTATTTATGTCATATTATTTGGTTTTCGCGATAGCACATTGTTGTCAGTTCCCAAGATTATCTTTGTGTAAGAAGATAAACTACGAATTCGACCCAGTAACCTTCTAGTATCAAACATTATAGAGGCACAAGGCCTCCCATCATTTTTATGAAGTTTTTAATGATTTTGTCTTAGTTTTAAAGGATTGTTGTTTGGAAAGGACACTCCCTGAATGTCTGACCAGACGAGTAAGTTCCTGGATAGGAAGGGGACACTAGAAAAAATGGAGAATTATAAAATTATAAGGATTTTTTGTTCCAAGGAAAATCTTTCCTTCCTTCCATGCCACATATCTGAAAAAATGTTTGTTGTTGAAATAGCAAGGCAATACAACTATTGGTTGCATTTTTTCCATGAAAAGAGAAAAAAGAAATTCATACCTATGCCTTGGAAATTTGGGGACTTCATATTCAAAAATATGAACAAGATTGATGAATTTGCAGGCCACTTCCACAGCCTCAATCTAAAATATGTTGAAAGAGTAAAAGGGTTCGACCCTAGCGGAATTTTTGTAGAACATCTATTGGTTGTTGGTTTCAAAAATTCTTTCATTAATGTTATTATGAATGAAGATGGATATAATGTCTCAGGCACTCCTTCTCGTGACACTGGCGACCTAGAAATGATACTCAACACCAATGAGTCATATAAGAAGAGAGGAAAAGGTTCGGGTGAGAAAAGTTCCCAATCCCCGACTGTCACTCCAAAGAGTACAACATCTCGGAGTAGTGCTCCAATGGCCCACCAAATTAATAAAGTAACCCACAATTATTCAAGCAGAGGAGGAGATAAGAACCCTCCTTCAGGAAAAAATGAAAGTTCTCACAAGCTTCCCTTGAGGAAGAAAAGAAACAACATTGTGCAAGAAGAGGAGGGACCTCGAGGTGAAAGCGACATCCACGACCTCTCCCTTGAGGATATGAAACTTGAAATTGACATCGAAAAAGTGTTCCCCAACGTCGACTAGTTAGAGAACTTTGCTCACCAGAATCCTCAGATGGAAATAATTGAGTGCGAGACCTTCGATGAACAAGAATATTTTGTATTTCAGAGCGTTTCTTTTTACAGTGACTCCAAAATTTTGATTATTGAGAAAAGAGATGTAAATAATAAAAAGGGGAAATCGTGTTCAGAGATTGACCTACGGAACATGAAGCCTTCCCAAATCTCCAAAATTCATCGAGCAACTAGATATTCTCTAGATAATTATATTAGAGGCCTTGAAGAAGATAATGTTAGGTTAAAGGAACGAATCAAATAATTGGATGAAACTTTAATGCCTCTTCTAGTACTTTCTGGTCCTTTAGCAATGATTGGGCCTACCACACCTGTAGAAAAATTAAAAGGATCAGCAAGCCTTCTCACATCATCTTGGGGCCATGTGGAGAAGAATATAAAGAAAAGGATGGAATTAATTACAAAGGATTGGGAGATGTCAAAGAACATGGTCTCTTTTGTAACGAGAGAACATGCTTTGCATGAATATTTATAGGAATACTTGAAAAATGAGGAAGGTTTTTACCTCAATGTGGTTGTACCCTTTGGTTTTAAAGTTACCAATATGACAGATTTGAGAAGAATAGAGGAGGATGTCCCTTCTCCGAATCGGATAAAATAAATAAATGCATGATGGAAGGAAAAGGTTAAGAACTTGAATATTATTGTCCAAGCATGTAGCCAGACCATAACCAGAAGAGAAGAATTATTCAAAAATTTGACTAAGATAGACCTAGCTGGGAGCACCAATGAGGTCCAAGACCCCAAATTGATACTCTACTCATTGTTCTTAACCAAGAAAGCATTTGACGAACAAGTTGAGATATTTAAAGGGTTATCATTTGAAAAATTATATGGCATTCTTGAGTATAGTGAAGATGACGTGGAAAACTGGCTAGTCGACTATTCGATTAAAAATCAAGATATTGAAGAATCTTTGCGAAATATTTCTATTGATCTAAGGGACTTGGAAGGAGAGATATTCAATATAAAAATATGGCATGAAATCAACGTGGAGCTAATGAGGAGATACATCGAGGAGTGGTTTAAAAAGGACGTCGAAAAACTTACCGATGAAGGGAAAATGATGGTTGAAATGGGTCCTGTAACCGCCATTCAAATCCATAAAAGGACATCAATGAGAAAGTGACAAACATGAGATACCATCATAGTAAGTTCATATTGATCATATGTTTCTGTATTTATCAAGCTCTTCATCCAGTTACTCAACCTCTTTAAATAGAAAGGTTTAACCGAAGACTGATAATTTCCTTTTTCTTCTTACCAGGTCTTTCTATCTTCCGCCACCCACTTTCTTCTTTCGATGAACTTCATTATTATACATATTTTCTTTATGGTCCGCGGGAGCCCCAATCCCAATCATTATGACAAATGCATTTTAATTTCAGAGAATATGTATTGAACTATATATTTTTTAGAAATTCCAAGAGAGCTATTTTGGGAACAATATCAACTGTACTTTGTAACCCAATTTTTCTGAATATAAAGTATTTGAGGTTGATCTGTCATTATCTTCATTTGAGCCGCCCATGTATCACTCTATCAAAGTTCTATTATGCATGCAGATCATTTTCTTTTAATTTTTTATGTGATCGGAAATCTTTATCCCTACTATGATGGATGTGAGGAAACTATGTTTATTTTCTTTAAATGTATGAATGTATGTGTTTCTTGGTCCATTCTCAGGAACTTTCTTTTAAAAGAAAATAAAAAAAAAAACATTTTTCGTTTTTATTTTATATATATTTTTACTTTCCTTCAATGGACTTCTATACAAGTCCCACATTTTAAAAATATCGAACATAGGAGTACCACCTCTATAAAAACGCGGGAGGATTTGTATCCTTGTGAGGTTGTCATTTCGGTCCTAACGGATTCAAGCATCAACGCACTATTAGGAACATGAGCCAATATATTAGAGTGAAATGTATAATCTATGAATTCTTTCAGTTCTTTAACCAAGGCATATGCCTATTTATCCATGCTACCATACCTTAGTTCAACATCTCTCGGGGCTTTGCTAAAAAAGGCTATGGGTTGCTCCTAATTCTCTTCATTTTTTTCCAATAATACAATAACAATGGTGTGTTCTAAGGAAAACGAGAAAATGAGGAATTGTGTTAAGCCCTAATATTGGCTCATTACCCCTTAATTGGGG
>ML776621.1:1678469-1710547 GCA_009831015.1 Picea engelmannii | reverse complement strand
CCACCACATTCATGGAGACAGTTCAAAAGCTACATGGCAGCCCAAAGATTATTGTAAGTGACAGAGATCCCATCTTCACTGGACATTTTTGGACAAAATTATTTTCTTGTTTGGGTACTCAATTGGCTCATAGCTCATCCTATTATCCTCAATATGATGGACAAACCAAGATAGTGAACAAATGTCTGGAAGGCTACCTTCGTTGCTTTGTCTCTGATAAACAAGCACAATGGTTCAAATGGTTACCCTTGGAAGAATGGTGGTATAACACTTCCTTTCATACTGCAACAAAAATGACACCATTTATGGATACCACCCTCCTTCCATCACTTCTCTAAAAGAAAAATCTAAGGTTCAAGCAGTGGAATATCACATCGAGAATCAATAACAAGTTCTCCATATCTTAAAGGACAACCTGACCATGGCACATAATCGCATGAAACAACAAACAGATCAACATCGTAGTGAAAGAAGTTTTGAAGTAGGGGATTGGGAGTTTTTAAGACTACAACCATACAAACAGATGTCCCTCAAGAAAGCCAAGAAGGATAATAAATTATCACCAAAGTACTATGGCCCTTATAAGGTGTTGCAAAAGATTGGTAGTATGCCATACAAATTGGAGTTGCCTGCATCTTCACGAGTACACCTAATTTACCATGTTTCATGTTTAAAGAAGGTTATAGGCAACAATATCCCAGTTCAAACTATATTGCCAGAACTTGACAAGGAAGAAAAAATCATATTGGAGCCTGAAGCCATCACTGACACAAGAATTCACTAGTTGAGGAATAGATCCATTTCAGAGTATCTCATTAAATGGAGGAAACTACCAGCTGAAGATTCCACTTGGGAAGATGATTCTTTTATACATAAGCATCCAGAGTTACTCAAGCGTTGCAGACAACACTTGTCTCAAGGGGAGGGGCATGTTAAGCCCTAATATTGGCTCATTACCCTGTTGGGCCCCAACAACTCCCCCTATATTTTTACAATATTTAATGGGCCCCTATTAGAATCTTGATAGTTATAATGAGCTACAGAATCAACCTTTTCAAATAGTTCCATTCCTTGGCTTGCTTTGAGATAAACTTAAGACATTCACTTTAGTATGAAACATTCATTACAAGAGTATATGTCAAAAGTTAGAAAAGAGCATAAAAATCTCAATTTAAACAAAAACGTTAATTTTTATCAAATGTTTACTTTTGTTTAAATTATGATTATGTGTTCATTCTTTTGCTCATTAGCAAGTTTGACTATTTTGAATAATGTGTTTAATACTTCATCAAATTTTATCTTGGTTGGTTTCTTATTTTCATAAAATCATTTGGTGATATTAATTAATTAAATTCTTTTTTCATTTTGCATCTCATAATAATAATAAAAAAATAAAAAAGAATTATCTATGATTTGTTTGATTTTGTGAAAAACCAATATTAATATTTTTCTCTTCTCCATTAACTTGAAGCTTCTAGAATTAAGATCATATTTGAAAGTAAAATATAAACAATGTTTGTTTAGAACTTATAGTTAGTTTAAATTTATTTTTTATTTTTCTAGATTTTGTTTTATTCACAATTTTTAGGTTATTAATTTTTAGGTTATTAATTTAGGTTTCTTTTTTGTTTCACAGGTTTATATTATCAAATATTCAATACGGATCTGATCATGGCTTGATTTTATTATCCAAATACATTCAAGATGATTGATCCAAAAATAATTTTGGATTGCTACAAATAATTTTATGAGCAACAACAGATAAAATTTGGAAAGGCATCAAGATCAGACAGACGATTTTGCAGAACTGATTACAACCAAACCATGAGGAATTTGAACGTTTGAAAACCCAGAACCAAAATGGACCCATTTACCTTCTTCGTAGAGATTTTCCCAAACAAATGCATGATTTGAGAGATATTTGGGTCTCTTTTAGAGGCAAATTTCAGGTGGCAGAAATTAATAGTGACGCCCAGACTGTTCATTCATTTTATAAATATATGAAAAAGATTAGAGCCAAAGGAGATCCAAGAATTGGATAGGAGGATTTTAATCCTTTCTCTTTTGTATATTATTTTTTTTGTAAACTTTTTATTTCTTTTCAAATGGAGTAATGGATGGCTGGAATCTTTGGGAGAATGGACGAATATTTTCAAAGAAGAATATGGAATTCCATGTTGCTTAATGGCTTTTGTCCTGTAAGTAAAATGGTTTTATTTTCATTATAATATATTCATATTCTTTGAATAATTGATTATGCATTGATTTAAATAGCTTTCGTCTTTTTTATTAATACATGGTTAATTATTATCATTTATGTATTAATTTTTTCAATCTTTAAAGTCTATTATCCAAACAATTTCTTCCAGGACTACAGAATGGACAAGTGATTCCAAAAACTTAATAGAACGACATATATGCATTTTGGCTTTAGCCTTTTGTTTATAATGTTGTTATTTTTGTTTTTTGTAATCCTGTTACATGTGCAGGTCTAATATCTTTAGATTAAATGATCGGTGATGTGTAGGAGGTTTATATTATAAATACCATCTATCATCTGCTTCATCAAAATACAAATGTTGTGATTATATCTTCAATTTAATTAATGAGATTTATCTTTGAGTTTTAAATTGAATGATAAAATGCATAGATTGCTTCCAGATTTATCTTGTTGTAATCATGTATAATTATGAGATCACAGGTTTATGTTTGTGTTTCTTTTTTTGTCATTAAAACCTAAGCTGCCAATACATGTTCTGAATTTATTTAGAACATTCATAAGGTTCACTGCAGATTTCTCTCTTGGACATGGTAGTTGGATGTTCACCACTCATGCAGATGCTTGGATACACCTCACTAATTCATTAACATGATAGCTTCTTTGTATTTTTCTGTCATTTGCATCTCATTGAAACTACAATGTATAGTTCAAATTTGACTATCCACATGTTCATGTTTCATTAACTTTTTTTTATAAGATTCTTTAAATTTATAAAAGAAAAACAATAAATATTTTTATGTGTTTTCTTTATATGCTTCCTAGGAGCAATAATTTTTCACATCGATTTTCGTAAGTTTCAATTAAAACTTGCATCTTGTAAATCATGTAAATAAGAAAGACTTGTATATCTTCTGTTTAAATACAACTACTATAGTTACATTTGAACATATGTACATATATTTAGTGTGTTTAGTAATTAGTTAGTTATTTCTCCCTTTTATTCGTTTATTTTAGGATTCTTAGATTGGCTAATGGAGCCATTAAACCCGTCAGAATGAGTTACACCAAACAACTTGGGTTATTTAGACAACCCCGGACCAGACTTGCTCTTCTAGTTGACGAAAGGTCAATTTTTCCCGTCAACATACCCCTTAATTGGGGCATATTATATTAGTAATGTTATTTTATTTATGTCGGCTTTAGGCCATTAGTTGTAATTATACCTCCCAGTCTCCTATATATACCAAGGAGACATTTTCATTTTGAATCATCTTGTACTTGAACATTTAAGTGGGGTAAAAGGAGGTTTCCCCCTTGAAGAGGCTTGTTATCTGAAATTATCTCTTTTTCAAGGCATTGGATACTTTTTCTGAGATTTTTCTATGCTATATTGATATTTGGTTCTTAACAAATTGCTTATCATAATTTGGGTTGACCAGAATTAGAGACTCTCTCAATGCTTCTTTTATTTGCTGAAAAGACTCTTTAGCTTCAATAGTCCACATGAATTCATGATCTTTTTTCAACATGGCAATGATGTTCTTCATTTTTTCAGCAAAATTTGGGATGAATCTCTTAAGGAATTTTATTTTTCCCAAGAAAGACTACACTTCCTTCTTATTCCTAGGCAAGGAAATTTGTTTGATTTCCTCCATCCATTATAAATCTATCCTCACTCCTTTGGATATTATGTGGCCCAAAATATTCCCTTCTTTCATGGGAAAATGGGACTTCTTGGGATTCAAGGACAAACCAAACTTTTTGCATTTCATAAAGGTATTTCTTAAGTGTTTAATGTGATAATCATTTGTCTTTGAGAACACAGTCATATCATCCAGGTATATGATAATGAATATATAATTTTCTCCTACAAATTGCATGTCCATGGCTCTTTGGAAATTTTCCCCTGCATTTATCAAACCAAAAGGCATTTTTTCATACATGAAATAACCCCAGTGTGTTGTAAATGTTGTCTTCTTTATATAGTGTAGCTAGAGGGTTAATGGGGGGGTCAAACAACCCATAGTGATAATAGTGGACGGCAATATATGTAAGGTAGAATAGTTTCACTATATTATTAAATAAGTCCCACTATGGTAGTTAGATATATTAGTTTGATCATAATAAATGTAAGATGAAATATTAGAAGGTTTCACTTCTAGAAGGCTCCTCCTCTAGAATGTTCTTAGGTAGTAGGTATCACTATATAAAGAGGGTATGAGCAATGTAATAGAAAGTCAAGAAGAGTATTGTATTTAGAGCATGTAGCTCATTAAAAGGTTTCCTCCTCGAAGAGGCAAATGAAATGACTGGATCCCTTTCATTATAGGATTTATTTTATGGTGTTTCCATACCCTAAGGGTTTTCATAATAATAAAGTGGGATTTCTTATATATTGTTCTTGGATCTATTTCGGTGTTTCTATTTTCATATCTAAATAATTTAGTGATAATAGTGGAGGCCATTCAATATAAGGTGGACTAGGTCCACTATATTATTAAATAAGGCCCACTATGATAGTTATATATATTAGTGTGAACATAATAAATGTAAGAGGACTTATTAGAATTTTCATCCTCTAGAGTTTTATTAGGTCGTAGGTAGCACTATATAAACGAGGTATGAGAAATGTAATGGAAATTCAAGTTCATTATTGTATTTGGAGTGTGTATCTCATTAGGAGGTTATCCCCTCAAAGAGGCAAGTGAACAAGAGTGGATCCCTTCCATAATAGGGTCTATTGTATGGTGTTTCACTACCCTAAGGGTTTTGATATAATAAAGTGGAGATTTATTCTACATTGTTCTCTAAATATTTTTGTTTTTTTTGTAACATACCCACTATAATACCTAGTTTAATTAATGCTTAATGTAGATATAATGTGTAGCTACAACCAAATTGATGTATATACAAATTGTATTTCAATGTTTTAATAATAAAATGTGATGCCAACTGCTAAGGGGGACATGGAAAGAGATGGGGGTTGAATTAATCCATAAGAGAGGGGATTTTCTAAGATAATTCCTTGTTGGATTACTGGGGGAGGTGAATTAGTAATGAGAAATTATAGTACTTTTAACCACAACTTATTCTTCAACAATATTCAGCAGTTTATCACTAGCATTCAATATATCATCAAAAGTATAATCATAAACAACATCACATCACAATAGATGCACAATACAACATTATTTACGTGGAAACCCAAATCGGAGAAAACCACAGAGTGCTTTTCTTATATATTTATCAAAAGAAAACATTCATTGGAAGCACCAACTTTCGATTCTCTAGCAACAACTGGAAGGAGGCTCCAACCCCCTATTCTTAGGATGCAACTTGAAGGAAGCTACAACTCCCTGATTCTCTGGCTCCAACCAGAAGGAAGCTAAAATCCCCTAGGTTCTTTGGCTACAACCACCTATCCTTTCCCCATCCAACTGCCCTATAATATAAATGTAGACCAATTTTCACTATAAAAAACTATGCCACTATCATTGCCACTGTCATTGTCACTCTATCTCTGTCACTTCTTTGTCACTATCACATCAACCTGTATTTTCTCATGATCCAACTAAACATGTACCATACCATGCATAAAGTGTATACCGATACCTCATGCATCAATCATGAACCAAAAGATACATCAACAATGAATAGTAAATCATGAACTAGAGCATCAACCATGTACAACCTGAAATAGTAATATGTTGACTTGTAGACTTCCTTCAAACCTTTATGGACCTTGCACCAAAATCTACTCAACCCTTCATTAGCTTTCCACTAATACGTGACCTTCTCTTCTACAGCCTGCGGATATCTGTGTTTTCTTTCACTGTAGCCCACATACAACCATGCCCTTTCGGCCTGCAACCCTTGGATATCTCATAAACTAGGGTTTGTTGCAACTCTGATACTTTCTCCTTCGATCTTCCTTTGCTACCTCAGAAAATTTCATCACGCAAAAGATCACTAGTTCAAAAGATAGATAATCAATGAATGAGTGTGTGAGTGTACTTGTGAATGACTCCTTGAGGTGCTTATATACTTGTGCTAGGTAACTCCTCTCTTTAATTTAGGGCTTCTATGGTTTTCTTGCTACAAAAATGTTACCCCTTTGACCAAGACTTATAACAAACTAGGGGCTTCTTGTCTACTCTTCGGGGCTTCCAACTTTACAAGGCCATATCTCTCTAACCATGAGGAACTACGTGGAGTTCCACATATCACTGGAAATGGTACAACGCTTATTGTCCATCCATGAGTGATTTAAATTCATTTACTCCATCCTGCATGAACTAATTACTCATTAAACTATGGGATCCTTAACCATGTTTAAGGGTTTCTTGTAGACTTCCTCAAAGCATCTTCCCATGAGGGCCATGCTTAGAGATACATCGTAAGGGGACCACTTTGGAGACTTATCCAAATACATGCATCACATCAGTTGACATCAATCCAATATTCATTGACATCAATGAAAACCAATTGTTCAAAATTCTCCCCCTTTGGCACTGATGGCAACACTTAGACATGATAATACCTATTTTCATGCTCCCCCTGAATGCATGCCTCCATCTCTTAATGCCTCACTCTTTATCTCACCCCCTTTGACATCAATGGAAAAGGATACTCCTCATCCAGGGCTTCTCCCCCTATCTACAAGCCTCTGATAACTCTACAGACTTTTCTCTTCGTGGTGCTTCCTCATGTAATTCTTTGATGTATATATGAAAATCATTCAAAAGTTTCGTTACTTGAAATTCTTCAAGACTTTTGTTTCTCTCCCTCTATCCATGTAATATTGATGCTAAGTGGATCATTGTGGGGAAGAAACTACTCCAAGTTTATGTCGCAGATATGCGAAAGGTTCCCTTGCAAGTAGTTTGGTGAAGATATCTGCAATCTTCTCCTTTGTCCCGACATAATCTAGATTGATGTTCTTCTATGTATCTTGTTCTCGTAAGAAGTGATACTTGATCAGAATGTGCTTTGTCTTAGAGTGCACCAATAGATTCTTTGAAATATTGATGGTGTTGGTGTTGTCAGAAAGTATTGAAATAGACTCATCATACTTTACTTCCATATCGTGCAATGTTTTCTTCATCCAAAGAACATGAGTACAACAAGTTGTTGCTGCAATGTATTATGCCTCTGTTGTGGAAAAATATACTAGTGACTGTTTCTTTCTTGACCATGATACGATGCACTCACCCAAGTAGAAAGTTTCTCCACTTGTACTTCTTCTTAATCAATGCAACCTTCCCAATCTGCATCTGAGTAGGCAACAATATATAGATCCTTCATTTTTGGATACCATAAACCAAACTCTTATGTACCTTTTGAGATATCTAAATATCCTCTTTTCTACCAAAACATGTGATTCCCTTAGTGCTTCCTGAAACCTTGCAACCTGTCCAACTGCCTGCATCACATATGCTCTAGAAGTTGTCACATAAAGTAAGCTACCAATCATCGATATGTATTGTCTCTGATCTGCATCCTTGGAATCATCATCCTTACTTAACTTACAACTTGTCTGCATATGAGTACTGACCAGTTTGAAATATATCATTCCAAACGTATTCGATATTTCTATGATATATCTTTCCTAAGAGATGAAGATACCTTTGTTTCTCTGACATATTTGTAGTCCCAAAAATAAGGTTAACTCACCAAGAAAATACATCTCAAACTCGTGCTGCATGTCTTTGACAAACTTCTGACTCATCCTGTCATCGTCACTTTCGAAGATAATGCCATCTACATAGAATTCAATAATCAATATGTTGTCTCTATCCATATTTATGTAGAGATTGTTGTCTACATTTCCTTTCATGAACCCTTGTTGTTGTAAACGTCTGTCCATTCTCAAATACCATGCTCCGGGGGCTTGTTTGAGACCATATAAAGCCTTCTTCAATATACAAACATAACTTTATTTCTATGATAAATGAAATTCTTCTAGCTGCTCAATGTAGACTTCTTCTTTTAGATCCTTGTTTAGGAATGTTGATTTCACATCCATTTGATACACTTTAACATTCTTGAAGAATGCATAATTTAGTATTAGTCTAATTGCTTACATCCTAGCAACTGGGGAAAACTTATCTTCAAAATCTATAGATAAAACTTGAGAGTATTCTTTTCATATCAATATTTCTTTGTTCTTGGTAACATGTCCATCCTCATTCATTTTTTTCCTGAAGACCCACTTTGTACCGATAACATTCTTGTTCTTTGGTATTGGATCCAGTTCCCATGTGTCATTCTTCTCTATCTGATATAACTCTTCATCCATTTGACCCAATGTCCGTCTTTGTTGGATTAATCAAAGATGCTTGGATCAGTTGTAGACAATAGTGCTAGATGTTGTTGTTCTGGTGAATGGATTCTTCTTCTGGTTTCAACTCCTGCATATTTATTTCCAATAATATGATCTTATGGATGATTCTTCTGCTCTTGTCTGTTGGGTGTATTTTTAGGTACTTGAATGTCCTGTTGTTCTTTCTCTGCTTCCAAGTTATCTTCTTCTTCATATGATTCTTCATCTACTTCTTCTTCTTTCAAATCTTCTTCATGGTCATGTTCCACTAAATCTTTTCTACTTTCTTTTGTCTTTCAACCATATGTCTCATCAAGCATCACATTGATTCTTTCCACTATTATTTTGAGTCTCATATTGAAACATATGTATGATTTCCTTTTACTTTAGTACCCAAATAGTATGCCTTTATTGACTCAAGAATAAAAAATTTCAATTCTCCCATCTTCTTTTTTGATGTAACATTTTCTTCTAAAAACTCTAAAGTGATTTACATTTGCTGGTATTCCTTTCCATAGCTCATATGGAGTATTGTCACTAGTATTTTTTAGAATCCCTTTGTTCTGAATGTGAACTCTTGTATGCACTTCTTGTATCCAAAAGACATCTGTCAAATTGGAATCCATTAACATGGTTCTGGCCATTTCCTGTATTGTCATGTTATTTATTTCAACAACTCCATCTTGTTGAGGTGTCCTGGCTACTCAAAATTACCTCTTTATCCCATGTTCACTGCAGAATTCCATGAATTCCTTTGATGTAAATTATCCTCCATTGTCTAATATCAAACACTTGATCTTCAATTATGTCTTAGTTTCAACCATATCTTTGTATGTCTTGAATCTTTCGAATGCTTATGACTTCTTGTTTAGGAAGAAAACTGTAGTCATTCTTATGTAGTCATCAACTAGTAGCATGAAGTAATGTTCACCTTTCAATCCTTTTGTTCTTTTCCGTCCAACCAAATCAATATGTACAATTTCTAGTGGTTTTTTTGTGCATTATTCCTTTGAATTGAACTTTTTCTTGGTCTATTTTCCCTGTAGACAATGCCTGCATAGAATGTTTGTTGGCTTCAAGATCTCGGGCATTTCTCTTACTACTTACCTTTTGCTGACTTTGAGAAGATTATCAAAATTTATGTGACCCATTATTATGTTCCAGAATTAACTTCCATCGTCCTTTCCTAAGCAACATCTTACCTTTCTTATTTCATTTAGAACATATATGTTGCTTGGATTCCTTACAGTTGTAGCTACCAACTTGCCTGATTATGCTTTCCTTATTTTTCACTTCTTTGAATCAAATACAAGACTTTTTCCTTGATCACACTTTGACTTACACTTAACAGATTGTGTTTCATGTCTTCGATCAATAAAACATTTCATGTCCTGGCATCCTTACTTCTGCAATTGACTATGCCCTTTCCAATGATCCTCAAAGGAATTGTTTAATTGTTTTACTTTTTGGATCTAACTTTGTATTGTGGATTTCCATGGATCAAAGGACCTATTTAAAGTTGAATCCCTAGTGAAATTGATATTATATTGCTTGTTGAAACTTGGGAGCATGATGAATCTAAGGTTCTTAACATAGAACAACTTGTCTTGTGGTCTATGTGGAATAAGAGATATCCTACCACAAAGAGATTTGAGGCATATTTTGTTACATCAAAAATAACATTTTTCCTCCCATTCGACTTCACAAGAAAGACCGATCCAATAAGTTCGCGTGAATGGAAATTTAAGATATTAATGCTAAGAAGATTTATATAGAGATGTGTTATTTTTTACCAATTAGTTCACCTTTTATAAGAAAAAAAATCTAGATAAAAATTGTCCTTGCAATACCTTAGAACAAGATATGTATACTCTGAGAAATGAAGTAAATATTCTCTAATGCTATAACAACAACTAGTCAAGCTAGTATTTTAAGCAATGATTCCAACCCTAATCCTGTATGGCTAGATGAGGACCTTGTTTTAGCTAGTAGATACAAAATAAAATCTAAAGACTTGGTTGACAATTTGTTTGCTATCAAGCTAATCAATCTTGTAGTTCTCAAGATCTAATCATTTTCAATGGTCTAATGAAGTGGCCAAAATCAAACCGAATGACTTGTATTCATGGATTTTGAAGCAATGTCATAGATTTTGTGATATCTTATATCATCGTATACAAACAAATAGTAAATTTTGACATCTTAAATGACCATGAGAGTGACTTTGATCATATAACTTTAACCCTAACTCTAAACTTTCTTATGCACAAAACCCCCATCGAAGAGAATTATGATAACTAAAAGCACTTGTTTTTCCACAAAGATAAAGATGATCCTTTTTAAGGGATTTAAATAATGAATTAAATCTCTTATCAAATAAGAACAATATTGAAAACCTCTATCATAATTTTACAACAACCCTCTCTACTTCCATTAAGAAGTTTTCTATTTAGGCGATGTATAAAAAGGAAAATAGAATGGCCAACTCTTGGTATGATAAAGAGTGTGAGATCTCTAGAAAATCCATTAAGGATTATTTTAATGAGTCCTTCAAATCCAATAAGTTAAATAGGCACAAAAATCTAATTAAAAGGGGGGAAAAGTACTATATAAATAGAAAGCAACAAAAGCCTTTGCAGTTATCTAAGCTAGATCCTAAGAAATTTTGGAGGCAACTTTTAACTCGTAAAACTTAGGAAAAAAATAGGATTCAGTTGAGGGACTATAATTCCTACCTTAAAAATATTTATGAATCCCATTATATCATGGACAACACTCAAACCCTTTTTATAGAGAAAGAATATTTTTATAAAAAATGATAGGATCCACTTGAAGGATTGAAATTCCTACCTTAAAAATATTTATGAATGTCATGATGTCATGGACAACACTCAAACCTTTTTTATAGAGGAAGAATATTTTCTACATAAAACATAGAGTTTCACATTAAGGGGCTCACAAAAGGGAAAGCTAAGGGTATTGAAGGCTACCAAGTAGAAATTTTAAAAATTGGAGGTCCTATCCTCATACCTCACATCCACAAGCTCTTCAATTTAGCATTCAAGAAGGGATTCCTTAAACTTTGGACTCAAAAAATCATTGTACTATTTTTAAAAGTGGGGATAAAAACAATTCCTCTAATTATATGACCATTATTATTATCCACCTTTTATCCAAGTTATATGGAATTATTTTGGAAAAGAAGATTAACATATGGATAGAAAGCCAAATAAAAAGAGATAGAGTCTAGGATGAATTAGGGGTTATCATTCAACTATGGACCACCTTGTTACACTTAGGATCATTGTGGAGGTGTTGCAATAGTAAAATCAATATCATGTGTTGTTTCATTAACTTTATAAAAACATTTGACACAGTGCCCAGGACTAGCCTTTTGTAATAGATTATAAGAGCTAATGATTCCTTCTGAGTTGAGAGCTACTACGATAAGGTTGTACAAGAATGTTATTTCCAAGGTTAGGAACACTAAGGGTTGGTGAGAAGAAATTAATTGTAATATAGGAGTTAAGCAAGGTTGTCTCATGTCCCTTACATTTTTTGGCATATGCATTGACAAGTTAGACAATTTTTTGGAAGAAATAGGTTGTTTCGGCTTGAATATGGTTGATATAGTAATAATCCTTCTTATTTACAATGACAATATTGTTCTTATGGTGATAAATCCCTATGATCTCAACAAGAAAATAAAATTTATCAAGGATTTATACTCTAATACAAGTACGATTGTGAACATTAACAAAACAAAGGTTATGATAATTAAATCGAAAATGACTACTTACACTAATTTCATTTATGAAAACAACATCTCAGATAAATATCTCAAAATTTATCTTGATCACAAACTCAATTCTAACTATAGAATTGAGAAAAGAATAAATGTACGGTGGAAATCTTATTATAGGATTGAAAGAAAATGTAAATCAACAAACCCTTTCCTATGGGATAAGAAAAAACCCCTATTTGAGACACATGCCACTCCTATTATCTTATATGGTTTTGAAGTTTGGGGATACAAAATCCCTAGATAATTGTGGAGAAAGATAGGGAAAATCCAAAAGTGTTTTATAACTTGTAATATCAAAATAAAATGAAATACAACTTATCTTATGCTCTTCATAGAAGTGAGCATTTTCCCCATTGAGAGCACAACTATGACTAGGTACCTAATGTGCAAGATCAAGATAAACAACATGGAAGACAAGAGGCTTCCTAAGATTGCTTCAAAATCTAGTCAAAACCACCTACGGCTCAAGCAGGGGTGGCATAAAGATGACAAGTTTGCCTAAATCATTGGAGAATAAAGGAAGATGTCACTTTTTGGATTAATGACAATCTTAAAAATATTATTACATCCAAATCTAAGGAGAAATTGTGGTATGATAAAGAATTAGATGATAAAATAAAATTAAGATACTATAAAGAGGTGATCAACCCTAATCTAGAACATTAAAATTATATCTCTATTTTGTCTGATGTAAAGAAGAAAACCAACATTGCTAAAATAAGAACAAACTATCACCAGCATTACTAAAATACAAACAAACTATCACAATCTCCATAGTGAAATAGGGCATTGGACAATTCCCAAAAAGTTGTGGGTCAAAATAATTTGTCATCTTTGTGACACTAAGAGGGTTGAAGATGAAAAATACTCTCTTAGAATGTCCTACTTACACCCACATTCAATCACAATTTTGAGATATTTGTTACAATACCAACGTTCGTAACCTTTTAACTCATCAAAACTATGATGATTTAAGAACACTTTTCCAACATAGAAATAAAACTTCTGAAGTAAACCAAATAATTCCTCACCTTTCTTAAAGTTTGATAAAACAATTTTGTTTTATGAACATAAATCATCACCTTTTATATATAAACAATTATAGAATTATTAATATAAATAAGTTGAAATTCTATAAAAAAAAATTATCAATTATATTTGAAAAGATTTTATCAATTATATTTGATTATATTTGATTGACACATCAAAATTAATTTCTCAATACTATAAGTTTAAAAAATATATATTATTAAAATTAATATACATATTTGTGACTAATATGGTGAAACTCACTAAACTAATCAAAAACACTTTAAAATAATCAAATTTGTAAATATGTGATATTTTTCTCATAACATGCCAAATCTATGTTGTTATAACATAACTTTATCTCTTTAAGTACCTACGTACCTTTCAAGACCTTTAATTTATGAAAATTATAATAATATTTATACTTTCATTTTCATCATCATAAGTAAAAAGCATTTAATATTTTTTTCACTTAAATAATAAATCTTAGTAATTTTTTAAAATAATAAATTTAATATTTTTTTAAAATATATTATATTGTAAAAATTATAATAATATTGATACTTTCATTTTCATCCTAATATGTTGTAAAAATATATTGTAAAAAAAATTTAATATTATTTTCACTTAAATAATACATTTTAGTATTTTTTTTAAATAATAAACAACATTATAATAAATTTGTATTTTTTTTAAATGATAAAAATATTATATTGTAAATTGAAATATTTAAAATAGAATTAAATAATAAAAATAAATTAATAAACCCTTATTATATGAAATGTGCAAACGACAAAATTTCATTTTTCCCTCCACCAAAACCTAAATAATTTTTAAATATTGTGTAATTTTTAAATATTTTGCACAAATCGAGACAATGCTACATCCATTCTTGGGATTATTAAAGAAGACCACGAGAGTAAACAAATCCTTTATAATATGGTGGTTGGCTCTTTAACCACTTTAAAATTTTAGAAACCTACATTGTTAACTTACATGGATAGAATAAACAAATTCCGTAGAGTATGGTGATTGGCATTTTAGCCATTTTAAAATTTTAGAAACCGACATTGTTAACTTCCTTACTACATTTATATAAACAAGTAAATCTTACTACATTAATGTTTATTATTATATAATATATAGAGAGTCTCTGTTATAAACATGTAATTCTTATTATATGTCCATGCATGCCTAAACATCTCAAGTTTAATATTATAAAGAATATGGAGCCCTTCAAACACTATAATCCGAAAACAATTTTTTCATTCTTTCCCATGTCTTTTATGTTATTAATTTAGGTTTTTTAGTGATTTTTTTATGAGCTTTCTAAATTATCTATTTTTTCAAAAATATCCTTTGTCATAAAATTCCTTTGTCATAATGTTTGATTATATGATGAGTTTTCTAAATTATATATTTTTTCAAAAAATCCTTCGTCATAATGATTACTAGATGATTATAATTCACTTTAAAGAATTTTATATTTAAATTTCTATATAAATATAATATTTTCCTCAAAAACTATTAATAAAATTAGATTTGTTTTAACCATGAACTTATCAAGTATTGAGAGGAGTTATATCTTCTAAATTAAAATTCTTTACATATTTAAAAAGTTTTTACTTAAAAAGATTTAATGCTTCTCACCACGCGATATATCCAAAGTTTAGAGAAATTTAGACTTGTTCATAACACTAAGTCAATTATATCCTCGGATGGGGTGTCAATTGTCCTCCATGCATTTAATGGGACAAAGGTGGCATTTGAGGCTATCTCTTCACCTCAACATCCCCCACACGCCCAGCTCAATTGCTCCATTACAACAACTCATTCGGTTAGACAAGAAGGTAATGGCAGGTATGAGAGGGATAATTCTCGCACGACACAAGATGATGAGGGGTCTTATGGTGAATGTTGTTCCTCATGATGTTTTATACTGCTATTGGAATGATCTTGAGGCACCCTATGTTGATGATTGCAGCTGCATGAGACATCCTCTAGGACACAGACTGAGTGAGTCGAACTGAGAGAGAGCCCATGAGTTGGGTGTGCCCATGATATGGGTGTGTTGTTCATCTCTGAGACAGAGATGGAACGTTGTGCCTCTATGAAAGATGGTGAAGCCCATGATTTGGCTGTGTGGTTCCTCTTTGAGACGGAGATGGAATTTTGTGTGCCCCTGAGAAGGGAAGAAGCCCATGTGATGGTTTTACTGTTCTCCTCTGTGCAGAGAGTTGAGATGATGTGATACTCCAGATGATTCTCCTGTGTAACACAGTGAGAAATAGATCTGTTGAGTTGGGCGTGCCTATGGCTAAGCACAGTTGAATGTGATCCTAGTAGTAACGATGTACTAGGCCTCCTCTGTGCAAAGAGTTGAGATGATGTGATACTCCAGATGATTCTCTTGTGTAATGCAGTGAGAAAGAGATCTGTTGAGTTGGGCGTGCCTGTGGTTGAGCACAGGTGAATGTGATCCTAGTGGTTGAGCACTAGTGAGTTTGGTTCTCCTGTGAGACGCAGTGAGATAGAGATGTGGACATCCTTGTGGCTGAGCACAGAGCGATGTGCCCCTAGTGGTTGAGCACTAGTGGGTGTATGAGATCCCTTGCTATATTGTACAAGAGTCAGGCTTAATTGTAACCCTATTTGTGATGTAAAGGGTACAGGTCGGCCCCACCATAAAGTGAAAGATAATTAATGTAAAAGATAATTAATATGGTAATTATTAATTATATTCTAAATTATTGAGGTCAGCCTTGTTGTGCCAATAGACACTACTATTGATAGGTTAAGTCTAATATAAATAAAGGTAAATTCCCCATCGAGGAATCATATCATAAGTGTGAGTTTGGAAAATTCAGAAAACACTTGTTCTTGGGAAAAGTGTGCACCTCTCTTGGGCGCTAGTCTTCTAGGGTTTGTGAGCACCCTCTTGTGTGCTAGGTCTTGATGGTGGTGGAGGTCTTTCTCTTGAACAATATAGCAAAGGATTGGTTGGGTTTTCTTCCCTTGTTGAGAAGGGTTTCCCAGGATACTTCTTGTGTACTTGTGCATGGTGTTTCTTCTTGTGATCTTGGTTGTTGCAACAAATTGTTTATGGTTTAAGTAAAATGCTAAAATGGAATGAAATTCATGCTTAAGCCTAGATTATTGAAAAATCAACATGGTTTTAGAGCATAGGTCTTGAAAAACCAATTGCACAAGATTCTACCAGTCATTCCTCCTCTTTTGAAAAACTGTACGACCCTGTTAGGGTTTCCAGAAAATTCGTACGACCCTCTTCTTTTGGGTGTTTCAACACTTCACACTTGGACATTGGGGATGAAATTTGGACAGGAGGGTACGACCTCCTTCAGCGCACCTCCAGAAACTCTCAAAGTGAAATTCCGAGAAGTTTGGATTTTTGGCCCTAGGGTTTCTAGGGTTCCACAAATTTCTAGTTTTAGGGTTTCTGCAGCTCTTTGAAGAATCCTTCAAGATTACCCGTGTTCTTATGACTTTAAAGGATTATTGTTGGCAGTCATAAGCCAAACAAAACCTAAGGCTACTAGCCTAGCCTAGCCGTTAGGTTTTCTAGCCCAGTTAACAAGGGTTTATGAAGAATCTAAATAACAAATGATGAACAAAACTATGATGGAAGATAAGCTTAATGGATCAAGCAAATTCAAGTTCCTTGAAGACAAGACTTCAGAGGAAGACTTCTTGTGGGTGATACAAAAAGGTTTACCAAAGACAACTATTGATTAATGGAAGGAAGATGACGTCAAGACAAGGAAGCCAATCATCTACTCAAGCTCTTACATTGAAGGGCCAGCTTCAAAATAACAAGATGACAAAAGGTGACACCGTGACTACCTTCTTCATGAAGATCTCAGAGGACAGACATCAACCAGGTTCCATTGGAGAAATCATATTAGCACGCTCAGTTATGTACTTGTATATATTATTTGTATCATTGTCATGAGGGAAATTGCAGGAGGAAGGAACCTTTGTTGAAGTCATGGATTCAGAGGGATCTCAATGCATTCAGAGGAACAAAACACTGGAAGTGAAGAATCCAGGTTTGATTGTTTTAATTATCATGCCTCTAAACTACATTTCTAAAGTTTTCTACATTACAAGTAGGTGTTGTAGCTATGGCAACAATCCTTAAATTGTTTTGATTCTAGAGATGTACTCATTATTCTCCTTTAGGAGATATTCTTGTTTTTGTTTCCTTTCATTTTTTTTCTTGTTCCGGGTAGGTTAACAACAAAGGAAGATTGTTATAACCCTAAATTTCACCAAACATCCATACCTAGCATCAGACCATATTACTTGTTATTTTTGCCAAGACATCATGGGGAAACTCTTCTAAAACACCATTCTTTTGAACATGTACGCACCCTGCACCACTACTTCCCACGTACACATGCTAGCTGCACCATTACAGCCTGCGAATACTCACAAAAAGCGCGAAAAATAATCATTGCAAAGGGATACGAGTTTTTGGGACGTTACCTAACCATTTGACCACCCATAGCCGATCACCCAACTGAATAACTCTCCTTTTGGCCTATAAAATAAGGTGTTGGGGTCCCATTCCATAAGGGAGCACGAGAGAAAAGAAACTTTGCCCATTTCGTTATTCCCCCTTTGCCTCAATATTTTGCAACCACATTGTGAGTTTGAGCCAGAATTCCTTGTTTAGCCCTTTTTCCTCCATTGCAAACCCTTGCCATTTCCCTAGAGAAAACTAAAGAGGAGAAGGATACGTGGAAGCAGTTGGTGCACGGTGAAGAGGAGCCTAGGACCGAGTTCGAGGAGTAGTTGCTGGTCTCATATTGTAAGCGACTTTGTGAGATTAATATAAAGAAATACTTTTCCCATCCCGCCAAATGATGTCTTCAATCTTTATGATTTATTTACATTTTTTGTCATGATATCTAACCCACTAATCCATATATAGAATGCATTCTTGTAGTTTCTTGTTTGTCTTTTGGTGAATGTAGGTCAGCCTTGGGAGGACACTTGCAGTCGAGAAACAATCGAGCACAAAACATGCTTCAAACAATTATGAATCTTCACACATTTAAATATATGGATGTACCCTCTACACATCATACAAATGCATAAAGAAATGACAAGAACTGGTCATATCAATAAATATTGTCACACCGAATATGGTGCTTAATCTACTACTTGAGATTTTATTTATCAGATCTGATATAATTAGCCAGAATGGAATAGGTGGATTTACAAGGAGATAGATACAATGGAAGAAGAAGAAGGTGGACTTACAGACTGAAACATAATGCAAGGAATGAGCAGGGAATGAATCTCTTGAGGCATGCTAACGTCATCATCTATCTATTCTTGAGGTCCTTTTGATCAAACAACTTTGAGTATAAGAACCTCTTTAATTCTCCAAAGTGTTGATTTTATTTATCAGATCTGATATAATTAGCCAGAATGGAATAGGTGGATTTACAAGGAGATAGATACAATGGAAGAAGAAGAAGGTGGACTTACAGACTGAAACATAATGCAGGGAATGAGCAGGGAATGAATCTCTTGAGGCATGCTAACTTCATCATCTATTTATTATTGAGGTCCTTTTGATCAAACAACTTTGAGTATAAGAACCTCTTTAATTCTCCAAAGTGTTGACCTTAAAAATGAGTTCCCTATCCCCTTTTTATAGATTCCTTGATTATGAGAAAACCACTTGTTTGACCCAATATTGCTTCTTGATTTTGATACAACTTTTCATTTCTTGATACCACCTCTGGTTTTCTAAATGAAGGTGAGCTTCTTTTACCCATTTGATATTTTCTATATGGAATCTTCTAAGTGGTTCAATTAGGAAGGAGTTTTGCATTAGATACCTTCTACTTTTGAATAGTTGAGGTCCTTAGCTAGCTCAAAGAAAACTTAGTCATTTCCTCTCATCCACCATCACCCAATGATGCAAAGATTTATCTACAATCCCTATGGGTCCTCTTCCTTCTGTCTTGGCCGAGTGGTGGTCAGATAGTGCAATTTTACCTTAGGATCGTCTCTAGGATTTCATGTTTCTCTTATGTTTGAATGAGTGCGAACAGAGAGGGACCTTTCCCTCATTTGTCATAACAAAAGAAGATTCATTGGTCTCTCATTGGTCTCTCATGAGGCGAGAAACTGCGTAGGAGGGTCATCTTCCGTGACACTCAACATTAGAGAAATTCACTTTCACAAATTGAATTTCTCATAGATTGGTTTTTCCTTTCTCTTGGGGATTTATCTTATAAATACTTGACATGTATTTAGGGAGTTCATTAGTGGGGAAAATGGGTTTTTACATATGACTGCAGTACTTTGAAAAATATTATTTTCTCATGTATACATGTGGCCAATGATTTCTATCCGTCATTGGTTGTACCTAACAATATGATGATTGGCAATGATGTCCATATGTGAGGCCACATGTCAAGTTGTGGGGTTGTATAATCTATCAGTTGATCTGACACGATGTCTTCACAACATAACCTACATCCTTCATAAACCCTCCTTTTATGTGATTTGAGGCCACATGTCATTTTCCCTTCGGCTAAAGCATTTGAAAATTTAGGGAGGGCATGGAATTTTGAGTGACATCGTTGTTGACATCATCATGGTCCTATGGATACATGGAAACCCTGTACTATTCCATGTTGGAACCTATGTGGAATGGGAGAAGGTTACACATCACTGGGCTCGAGATGTTTTTTTGTTCCTTCAGTGGGTCCCCTTTGTCCAGGTGGAAGTTATGGATTTGTCCTAGTGAGTGCCCTGTTGGCATGTCACTCTATCTTCAACCCATATAGGTTTTTATGGTGGAGTGATGTGTCAGATCCACATGATGTTGGGTCAGTGTCCAAGTCTTTACTTTTCATTGTAGGTGATGAGTTGTTTTTCCAAACCACAAAGTTGTTGTTGCACCCTACCAATGGTGGTTTCTCCCTTCATTCCCCTGTCAGGAGACACCACTCATTGAGCGTCGCATGTCCATTTGAAACTATCATCGCATCAGTTGGGCTTGTTAACATTATTACATGTTCACGATGTGACATTGTTTGTAATTCGTTGATCTTCCCATTTGTGACCATTCTATGATCGATCCCCATAGATTCGCTAGTGCTCGGTCTTGGAATATGGTATCGTGGAAAAATTCCCACTAGCACATTATAAGCTCTCTCTGGGGAATTTTTTACTATGTTTCTTCATTCTGATAAGTTCCTAGGATAAATTTGAGCACTCGGGACCCTGCATTTTTCCATTTTCTCCCTTTTGCACAAAATTAAATCATCTTTTTTGGTTCAAAGCCTTTATAGTTCACCGCTTTGTCCTTAATTCTTCCAAATGTGATCTGTGGCCTTAGAGATCTCCATATTGATGACATGACTAAATCTGGTACTAATATTATCTCTAATAGGGAAAACATATCCTTGTGATCTGCTAATAAATATAGATCAAGTTCCTTCTTCTATTGGGTTATGGAGTCTGTATTGAAATGAACGATTCCCCTCATTCATGAAAACTGATCTGATATGTGAAACAAAAACAATCAACAACTTACAAAATTATCACCCTATCTACTTGATCATGTAACAGAATGGTGAATGGAGTAATACACACACACACACACACACACACACACACATGAAAGGAAATGGTAGTGATTTATTTATGTACAAGTTAAGAAGCTTTCCAATGTTCAGTACTGCGAAAAGTGTTTGAGGAACTTCCCATTTATAAGATCCCCAAATGATTCTCCATCCAGGTGAGCCAACTCATAGGTGTTGTTACCTTGGACTGTAACAACTTAGAAGTGTCCAAGAAAAAGATTTTCAAATTTCTATGCTTCCCCTTAGCCTCTCTTCTAGCATCCCATTTCAAGACCAATTCTCTTGTCATGAAATTTTTTTCTTTGGTCCTTTTATCAAATATTTCCTTCATCCTTGCTTCATGGACCTGAGATTTGATCTGCACTTATTCCCTTATTTTTTGGACCTCAATCAATTGGCTTATCCTCCTCTGCATGTCATCTGATTTTTCCTCCTCATAGTGCAGTAGTTTAATCATAGGGAGGATGAGTTGAATAGGGAATAAGGCTTCCAATCCATATACCAGATGAAAAGGAGAAGTTCCAAGAAATATTTTTATGCTAACTCTGTTTTCCCAAAATTCATACTTAAAATGAGAATACCATGCCTTTTTGTTTTGTAACAACATTTTCATCCTGATCAATATTTTGTTTGAGGATTCAACCAAGCCATTGCCTTATGGAGAGTAAGTTGTAGAGTGTCCAAGCTCTATGTTATATTTTTGAAATAATTGAACCATTTTGGCAGACTTAAAGGCTTGAGCATTATCAATGATAATCTTCCTAGGGAAACCAAATCTAGCCAAGATATTCTCTTCAAGGAACTTTATGATGATTGTATCAGTTGTTTCCCTTGTGGGAATGGATTCTACCCATTTGGTGAAGCAATTAATAGCTATCAAAATCCATTTTTGTTGTCCACTTGAATTGGTATTGATTTCACCATTGAAATCCAATCCCCACTGCTGAAAAGGTGCCTTGACTTTGATAGGACTCAAAGGGAGGGGCAACAACTTTGACTTCCCTACAAACATTTGGAATTCTACACATGCCCTAACCATATAATTCACCTCAAGAAATAGAGGAGGCCAATAATAACCAACTATGAGGATCTTATAGGTAGTGTCTCTCCAAGCATAATGACCACCACATACTCCCTTATGAAATTCAATGATAATACCTTTAGTTTCCTCCTCAATGAGGCAATTTAGCAACATACCCCCTGTATGTTTCCAAAATAGATTTTCTCCCAAGATGCAATATTTTACAACCTTCAGTTTGATGGATCTATCCTTGGCTTTGTCCCATGTTGGTGAACACATTAAATTTTGCAAATAGAAGATGATGCCCTTATACCAATCATACTAAGAGAATTTGGGGTTCACCTTCATGGATGGTTTTCATGTTTCATCCACTTCAAGTTCTATTGTTTTGATGTTTGATGACAGTGTGTTCATGCATGCCCAGATCTCTGTAGTTAGACTTAGCTAATGAGTTTGGCTAGTCCTTTTCTCTTAACTAATTTTGTGGGATTAATATCCACATCATACTCTTGGATTTGATCAAAATCCACTTACATCTCCTTCCCTCACTATCAGGTTGTATAAGGATGTCATGTATAGCACTAGCAGGAACATAATCCAATATATTAGAGTGAAATGTATAATTTTTGAATCCTTTCAATGCTTTAACCAAGGAATATGCCTATTTCTCAATGCTATTGTACATTAATTCAACATCTCTTAGGGATTTTCTAAAAAAGGCTATGGTTTTCTCTTGGTTATCTTCTTTTTTTTGCAATAATACAACAACAATGGTGTGTTCTGAGGAAAAAGATAAAATGAGGAATTCCTTATCATAATTCGGGTTAACTAGAACTAGAGACTCTCCCAATGCTTCTTTTATTTGCTAAAAATACTCTTTAGATTCAGTAGTCCACATGAATTCATGATCTTTTTTCAAGATGTTAGTGATGTTCTTCATTTTTTTAGCAAAATTTGGGATGAATCTCCTAAGGAAGTTGATTTTTCCCAAGAAATACTACACTTCCTTCTTATTCCTAGAAAAGGTAATTTGTTTGATTTCCTCCATCCATTCTGAAACTATCCTCGCTCCTTTGGATATTATGTGGCCCAACATATTTCCTTCTTTCATGGGAAAATGGGACTTATTGGGATTGCAGGACAAACCAAACTTTTTGCATTTCATAAAGGTATTTCTTAAATGTTTAATGTGATCATCATTTGTCTTTGAGAACAAATTCATATCATCCAAGTATATGACAAAAAATCTATCCTTTTCTCCTATAAATTTTATGTCCATGGATCTTTGGAAAGTTTCCCCTACATTTATCAAACCAAAAGGCATTTTTTTGTACATGGAAGTCCCCCAGGGTGTTGTAAATGTTGTCTTCTTTCTATAGTGTAGCTATAGATTTAATGGGGGGGTCGAATGACCCATAGTGATAATAGTGGATGCCAATAAATGTAAGGTGGACTAGGTCCACTATATTATTAAATAAGGCCCACTATGGTAGTTAGATATATTAGTGTGAACATAATAAATGTAAGAGGGTGTATTAGAAAGTTCTTCTTATAGAAGGTTCCTCCTATAGAATGTTCATCCTAAAGAGGGTATAAGCAATGTAATGGAAAGTCAAGAAGAGTATTGTATTTGGAGCATGTATCTTATTAGGAGGTTTCCCCCTCAAAGAGGCAAGTGAACAGGAGTGGATCCCTTCCATTATAAGATCTATTTTATGGTGTTTCCCTACCCTAAGGTTTTTCATAATAATAAAGTGGGAGTTCTTACATATTGTTCTTGGATCTATTGTGGTGTTTCTATTTTCATATCTAAAGAATTTAGTGATAATAGTGGAGGTCATTCAATGTAAGGTGGACTAGGTCCACTATATTATTAAATAAGACCCACTATGATAATTAGATATATTAGTGTAAACATAATAAATGTAAGAGGACTTATTAGAAGGTTATGCTTCTAGAAGGTTCCTCCTCTAGAATGTTCTTAGGTAGTAGGTAGTACTATATAAAGGGGGTATGAGAAATTTAATGGAAATTCAAGTTGAGTATTGTATTTAGAGCATGTAGCTCATTAGGAGGTTACTCCCTCGAAGAGGCAAGTGAAAAAGAGTGGATCCCTTCCATAATAGGATCTATTGTATGGTGTTTCCTTACCTTAAGGGTTTTGATATAATCAAGTGGAGATTTATTATACATTGTTCTCTAAATCTTTGTGGTGTTTTTGTAACATCCCCACTATAATCCCTAGTTAAATTAATGCTAAATGTAGATAAAATGTGTGGCTATGGCCAAAGTGATGTATATGTGAATCGTATTTCAATGTTTTAATAATAAAATGTGATGCTAGATACTAAGGGGAACATGGATAGAGATGGGGGATGAATGAATCCACAAGAGAGGGGAGATTCTAATAGAATTTCTAAGAGGGGGGTAAAAGGGGGAATTATCCATGTATATTAATTCAACCCATTTTTTCCTAAATTTTCTATTGGTATATGAACCTTCTAATTTATGATTGATTGTTCCCAAAGCCAGTCATTGAATACATGTAAGAGGGTGGGTGTGGGTGGTCACATACCATAGTTATTGGGAACTTGGGGTATGATTACAATCATCTTGGGGAAGTGTGTGAGTCAAGAAAGGCATGCAAAAGGGAGAAAATTCATATGGGTGGGGATATAAGGTACCAGATGTAATATAATATGAAAAAATGAGAATATTCAATGAAAGCAATGTTCACTTGCCTCTTCGAGGGGGAAACTTCCAGCAGAGCAGATATCTATTACAATAATTATATTAAAAAACACTTCTCATGCATCCTACTCTTATTTATACTAATTATTCTTCTAAGGAACATTCTAGAGGAAGATATTTCTAGAAGTGGAAGCTTCTATTAGGTCTTCTTACATTGACTTGTTCACATTTATTAAATATGCCTTATAAACTAATTTTGGCCTTTATTACATGGAAAATATATTATTCTACCTAAATGAGGGGTTAGGGAGGTTAGGTCCCTAACATTACCCCCCCCCCCTTGAAAAACAACCTTGTCCTCAAGGCTTGAGATTAGGAAATTGTTGCAGAATGATGGCGGGCTCCCAGGTGGCATATTGTGTAGTTATATCTTTGCACTACACTAACACTTCCTTGATGGTGAACTGATGAAGATGACACTCGCGTTGGTCCAATAAATCTTGGGTCTGCAACCAAATGGAACCTTCTTCATCCAACTCAAGTAGACTAGTTTGATTTTGGCACTTAGTTCCAATCACCTTCTTTAAGCATGAGACATGAAAAATAGGATGGATCTTAGAATCATTAGGCAAAGATAACTGGTAGGCCACAAGCCCCACTCACTTGATAATTGTATAAGGACCATAAAATTTGGGAGAAAGCTTCTCAAAATGTTCAACCTTGAGTGAATTATGCTTATAAGGTTGCAGATGAAGAAACACATGGTCCTTTCAGAAAATTGATGACATTCGAAATGACCTTGATCGACTTGCTACTTCATGCAATCCTAAGCCATCACCAAATTTTATTTGAGGGTACAAAGAATTTCCTTGCATACTATAATATGTTTTTCAACCTTCTAAACCTTCGAGACACCTGGTATGTATGAAAGAACCGACGGTGTGTAACAACCTGTTTCCCCCAGTCTACAAATATAACTATATGGACTGAGGAACTATGGAAAACTTAAAAGTGTGAATGTTTGATTTGATGGACCTTGTGTAGAAGGTCAAAGAATGTAAATTTTGATTATTATAATAGAAAATATTACATGTCACATGACTACTGAGAGAGGGGATGTGATAAGAGAGAGAAACCATGATTTCTAATGAAAGGGTGGTGGAGGGGACCCAAAATGGTTGCATTAACCTCCATCGAACCAGTACCATGATGGAGTTCATTTTTCTCAGATCAGAACAATCCTCTGACCAGGAATGAATTCCCATCAGGCTGGTAGGTGGGAAGGGCCTCCTCAAGAGTTAATGAGGAATGGGGCAGACTTCCCATCGATATGTCTTCCGGACCGGACCACGGACGGGGGGATTCGAGCCACACGCAACCTTACCGAGGGAGGCAAGAAGGGAAGCGTGGTGGACAAAGGGGGAATCCTACGAAGAGTGCAGAGATGGAAGCAGAGCTCTCGGGTCTGAGAAAGGATTGAAGGTGAAACAGTGAGTTCTGATCATAGAGAATAGAGACAAAGCTAGGAGAAGGAGAGTAACCTTCATCCTCATCTATTCTTGTATTGGGAGAAGGAGAGTAACCTTCGTCCCTAACTTTCGTTGAGCTGGAAGTAAGAGATTGAATCTCAGAGTATCGTGGCCTAAGCTCTTGAAAGGCCAGTGATAAATCCATTGGGAGTGACTGAGCCTATGGTTGGGTGGAAAAGAGTACCCCTCTCAGCGGTTGCATCACGCCTTATGGTTTTGATAAGTGTTTCCTTTTATGCCTTGAGATTTAAATTGGAAATAATGGATGTATGCTTGTTTCTATATGCCTATAAATTATTTTTGCATTGATTGATTAAATTAAGAATATGCATTCATTCCTTGAGAAATTTTACATCTGCTTGATTTTCCTAGGCTCTAGTTTTAATTCCTCAAGCACTTTCCCCAGGGAATTTCATTCTTGTACTAGAGTCGAGTGAGTACTCCCCTAATTGCGGAGGTTAAATCCCACAATCACTGCAAGGATGGAGTCTATTAAGCTCAGGAGAGGTTGTGCATATATGCACAGGCTCTTTCTAAGGAAAGTAGAGAATAATATCCACCTAAGTTCTTGACTAAATGAAGGAGCGCAAGAGTTATGCAAAAGACCCTTCTAGGTGTTAAGTCCAAGAGAGAGAGAGAGAAATTCTCTTAATCCTTCATAACTAACAAAGCTTGGGAAGGATAGTGAGATTCAGGTATTGAAGGGGAATGCCCTTTCATTTGGAAGACGAATGGATGATATCGGTTCAAGAGGGGGGGATTCAAGGTTACTCACAACTGCCAGATTCGAAGAAGGAGAACAGGCGTTAATGCCTCAACTACTTCAGCCTTCGCAAGTTCGTACATTGGGAGAATCGCACGTTGACGTGATTAAACTTCTGAAACCAGAAGTTACGATGTGATCTGGACCATCAAAATCCACACCCAGACAACGAGAAGTGAGCGTAGGAGGAAAATGGATCTGATTCGTTAGATATGAAGCACGTGGACCGACAGTTGTTGGATCTAGAGGAAGGTGCACGAGACAAGTTTCAAAATCATTGGGACTGTCCATTAGAAGGGACACGTGGAAAGAGCTCATCATTTTGCTGACTCGTAGAGCAAGAAGGTCAAAGAACATACCGTTTGAGATTGTGATGTGTGAAATCATGATTTTATCATAGTCGTCCATCAAGGAGGACATGTGGTGAAACATCATCATTTCCCTGACTCACGACTTGAAGAAGTCAAAGAGAAGAGTCAGGAGAATTCTCGAAGTGTAAACTTGCAAAATGATCACAGTCGTTGATCGTTCCGAAAACATCACAACCGTTGATCGTCCCGAAAAGATCACAGTCGTTGGCTATCCCGACATCATAAGATCCATCCATTTGGAGAGACACGTGGCAAGAGACCAACATTTTGCTGACTTGCAGGAGGGAAAAGTCAAAGAGGGAAGCTGCGATAACTCGTGATACATGAAGTTCCGACACGCTTTAGAGGTAGGCCCCAGGTCATAGTGAATGGTCACATGGATGGAGGCCAAAGGGGGAGCTAAGGAACGTTATCCCTTTTCGGAGCTCGAGAGTTGGGAAGTTAGAGTTGACTCATATGTAGAAGTCCCGAAGTTGCAAATCGCGATGTGCATTTCAGGGCTCAGTCGGTGGTCACAGGCGGTGGTCATGTGGAGGAGGATATGGGAGGATCTAGCCCGTGCAAAGATCTTGTCGGGAATCAAATATTGGGAGAATCGAGGCCGCTCATTCACAAAGTCTCGATACGCGAGATTGCAACGCGCCTCTTGCATAGGCGTGCGGTCACAGCCTGTGGCCGCATGAGAGAAACTTGCATTTGGTTCTTGTTCACTCAGGCCAAGTTTGAAAAGGAGCTAACTCCCGACACTCTAAGTTTTTGCGGCAAGGTGAAAGGGAGGGTCATGTGTGCCCTAAGACCTGTACCAAGAAACCAAAAGATTTTACATTTAACTATAGAACGATACCATCAAGGTCTCATAGAATTGTTTGGCTTCATATCCTTGACCAGGAAGTTGGACTAGTTCCCTGACCTCTCACATTAGGAACCACGAAGGGAGATTTTTCCCTTTAATAAAATTGAAAATTTTCATGCCCCATTGTGGGTGTGTTACAAAATGGTATCAGAGCATGGTTACAACACTTGGCCTTCTTGGGCTCATGGATGATTCATTTAAATAACTCTATTTGGAGTACTCTCAAAAGAGTGACACCCTACCTTACCTCTTTCTAAAAATAAAAATAAAAAGGGGTCTGATTTAAAAAAAAATGTTAGTAAAGAAAGGAATGAAACCTTCTACTGTGTGTGTGAATTAAGAAATTAAACCATGTATTGTTCATGAAATAATATACTGTTAGCTAACTATAAGTTTTTTTGGCAACACTCGAACAATCAATGAATCACGGGAAGACTGTAATACTAAAGGATGATGACATGTCATGAAGTGAGGGATGGCTCCCACAATAAAGATGAGGAATCTGATGAAAGGAGGGTGGTGGAAACCCCTCCAAATCTGGATGAAACTATAAGAAGCCTCAGGGCCGAGCTATAGAGTTTCAAGGCTAACAACGAGAGATTGATAAAGGTGAAAGAGAAACAAATAGAAATTAAAGCAGACTTGCTACAAAGCTTATTCAACATACAGAGGCAACTACAGCATGAACCCACAACCAGTCATGCAGACCAATGACACAAGAAGAAAGGTCAGATTCCACTTGAGACCCGAAAACATGACTCCATAAGTGACCCCACTTGGAGAAGTATCGCAAAGAAGGTCCAACATGGAGGCAGGGGACACTCATCAGGAGAGTCCTCTAGAAGGGAAGCTGAAAACTCCAAAGGGTCTTCTAGTAGCAGGGCCAGTTCACATTCTCAGAAGAAAGGAAGGAAACAGAAGCATTCCAAAACCCATGGTCCTGAAGAGTTCAAGAAATAAAAACCACCCTCTTTTGACGAAGATATAAAGAAGGGAGAAGATGCATAAGCTTGTCTTCTCTGTTTAAAGAAGTATTTCAGAGTCCATGACTACTCTGAAAACTTGAAGGCTCGAATAGCCATCTTCAACCTAAATGGAAAGGCTTCCATATGGTGGGAAGACCTTAGGAATGTGAAAGGACTCCATGAGAAGGACTTGTCATGGAAACAGTTTGAGAAATACTTCAGGAAGCAGTATCTGTCAGAAAAATACATGGATGGGAAATCTAAGAAATTCTATGAACTCTGACTGGGGCAGCTCACCATAGAGGAATTTGTCAATACATTCCTTGAACTACTGAGGTATGTACCCTACATAAAAGATGAAAAAGAAAAAATGAAATAGTTCATTAGTGGGTTACCTCAGACCTACCGGGATAGGATTGAGTTCGACGAACCAAGGACCTTAGAAGAAGCTATTTGGAAGGCGAGTTATTGTTATGAACAATTTGGGAGCAAGACAAGACCCCACGAGGACTGGAAGAAAAAGAATAGTTTGGGATTCCAGAAGAAAAGGTTTAACTCCTCAAGATTTAAGAAATATGGAAAAGATTCTAGGGGGAGCCTACCTGATAGAAGTGTATATCAACAAAATTTCCCCTCTCAAAGTGGAAATAAACCTTTTTAGACAGTCCCAACAAAGACCGACAAACTAAAGAAGGAACCCTTAAAATGTTGGGGTTGTGGAGAAAATCATAGATTGAGGGACCGCCCACACAGAAAACAAAACAGTAAGGGGGTATACAATATCCAAGAAGCTACCACCTTCAACGATGTGGCTAGGAGCATGCCACAAATCTGTGTAGCCTTGGAAAATAATCAATCCGACCACCAAGCTTCAGTAGTGGAGCTGGAAGGTATGATCGCCAACCATCCAATTTATATTTTAATTGACCCAGGTTCTAATTTGAGTTATGTATCCCCTCAGACTACCGAAAAGTGTAAACTGGAACCAATTATACATGTTAAACAATGGTTGGTACAACTAGCCACTGAGACCAAAAGAAAGGTGGCAGAGGCTATGCTAGCCTGCCAATTCATCATAGGTGGATTTCCCACTCAAGCAACCCTTAACATACTTCCCTTGGGATCTTATGACTTGTTGATTGGTATGGACTGGTTGGCTACTCATAAAACTAAAATGGATTGTTATCATAAAACTTTAGAATGTGTAAATGAAGAAGGGAGAAAGATGACCCTCCAAGGGATTTAGAAGCTTGTCTCAGTGAGACAAATATTGGCCCTTCAAATGAAGAAGTATTGCAAAAAAGGGTGTTCCTTATATGCAATACATGTGTTGGAATCCATTGAATATGACAAACCAAACCTAGAGGACCACCCCATATTAAGAGAATACAAGGACGTATTCCCAGATTAAATACCAGGTCTACCTCCAAGAAGGGATATTGAATTCTCAATATAACTTACACCGAGAGTGGTACCAACATCTAGAATGCCATACAGAGCTTGTTGAACTCAAGCTATAGCTAAAGGATATGATGGAACAAGGCTACATCCGACCCAGTGTATCTTCATGGGGAGCACCCGTCCTGTTTGTGAAAAAGAAAGATGGCACACTCTGACTGTGCATAGATTACAAAAAACGCAATAAGGAAACCATAAAGAACAAGTACCCCTTACCAAGAATCGATGAAATGTTCAACCAATTGGGAGGTGCATCCATCTTCTCAAAGATCGACCTAAGATCTGGCTACCATCAAGTCCATATTAAGTATGAACACATCCATAAAACAACCTTCAGGACGAGGTATGGTCACTACGAACTTGTGGTTATGCCATTTGGGTTAACCAACGCCCCCACCAGTTTTATGTGCTTGACGAATAATGTACTCAACAAATTTCTAGACAATTTTGTATTGGTTTTCATTGATGATATCCTAATCTACTCCAAGAACAGGGAGGATCACGAAGAACATCTTAGACTTGTACTTCAAGTACTAAGGGAACATCATCTCTATGCTAAGTTTAGCAAGTGTGATTTCTTTAAGAAGCAAGTCCACTACTTAGGCCATGTCATATCTAAGGAAGGGGTGGCAGTAGACCCTGACAAGATCAGATCCATTATGGAATGGCCTACCCTAAAATATGTATTTGATATTAGGTACTTCATGGGCTTAGAAATATACTATAGAATATTCATAAAAGGGTTCTCCAAGATTGGTTGTCCAATCACTTCCCTTCAGAAAAATGGGATTAAATTCATTTGGACGTCAAAATGCGAAGAAATATTTTAGGAACTAAAATACCTCCCGACCCATGCACCCATGCTAAAGATTACAGGCCCGAATGATGATTTCCTTGTGTGTACAGATGCCTACAAGGAAGGACTCAGAGGAGTCCTTATGCAAGAAGGATGTGTAATTGCTATGTAATATACCATATATAAAATTTATGCAGAACAAAAATAAAATTCTAGTAATGGCATAATAACAACAATATAACCAGAACATTCACCACAATAACACTGAAATGATATAAGAATAACAACAGAAATAACACTTTGAATATGAAAGAAATGTTCACGAGCCTCTTCGAGGGGGAAACCTCACGTTGAGCAGAGCTCTATTACAATAATCTCCAAGCTAGGGTTCTCATACCCTCAACTCCTATTTATACTAAAAAGAAGCATCTAGAGGAAGATCCTTCTAGAAGTGGAAGCTTCTATAAGGTCTTCTTACACCCGCCTTATTCTATTTTATTGAAAGGCCTTATTAATATTGACCTTTATTACATCTGAATATATTGTTCTACCTATGTGTGGGTTAGGACCCTAACATGTCTTCCCCCTTAAAAACAACCTTGTCCTCAAGGCTTGAGATGAGG
>ML776621.1:1668406-1678419 GCA_009831015.1 Picea engelmannii | reverse complement strand
GGACAGGTAGATCGCCTCTAAGAGCTTGACCCTAACTCTAGACAGAAAATGATTAACATGGACACTGACTTCCTTTCAAATCTATCTAAACTAACACATGAGAAGGAAGGATGACAGAAGTACCTTTTATCGACGTTTGTCCCCGCACGCTCTGAGTTGTGCTCCAATCCTTTGCTCTTCGTTGAGTTCTGTGGACAAAACAAGATACGACCACTTCCTACTCTACTGATATTAGCTTGAAAACAGATCTATCAATAAATGATAAGTTCATGTGACATTAGACACAAACTAGAAAGAAACAGGCCAAGCGTGTCATATTGATGAGAATAANGACAACAGTACTTACAATCGTAGATGCGAATGCGACAGCTTCGTCAAGTCCTCTTCGTCTAACCCTTGCCCGAAAGATCCACGACTTGGATAACAACAGCTTCACTGATCACTCTCCTTTGACTGACTGTGAGTTTCCTCCAAGATCATAAGTTTCATATCTTCAGTTCTTCCCCCCTTTCAGCTCTGTTCCAGCACCACTTATGAGATCATAAGTTTGGTGTGATTCTCCATTTCCCATTCCCCTTTTCACCATTAGAAAGCTTGCTTATATAGCCTTGGAGAGGCTCTAACCACTTAAGATATCCTTGGGGAAGTTGAGGATTTTCCTCCTTCAGTTGAGGATCTGCCCTAGGATCATGGCTGGACTAGGGATTCGAGCTCAACTGCCTTTCCAAGAATGAAAAGATGCTTCCCCCATTCATCTCAACAACTTAACAACTGCCCAGAATAGGTAGCGCTCCCTCAAAAGGGCCATCAGAGCGATGTAGCTTTCCCTAGTAGGCTTTAGGGGGGCGCCAGCACTTTCAAAATCTATAACACTCCCTCAAAAGGGATAGGGGAGCGTTATAACGCTCCCTGACAGTGTAAGGGGGAGCGTGTGACGCTCCGAGATAGTGTAAGGGGGAGCGCTCCCCTCCAAAAACTCAGTTTTTGAGGTGCTTTTAGATGGAAAAAGGTTTGCAAGCCTGCCGACTCATTTCTCCTCTTCCAAATCAAATGTTTGAGGTGTTTCAAGTGTCCTTCTCATGTCGTTATAGGCACGACATAAGCATCATGGAAGTATGCTTCCCTGACACTTGCGACACTTGTGAGCAACATGCGACACTTGCGACCTTGTGAGAAAAATGTGACACTTGCGACCTTTGTAATGATGACACTTGCAACACTATCGAAGTGAGTAATTTTGATGTGTAATAGATTGCCCCCCAAAGTATGAAGTTAGAAGATGCGAACTGATAACTGAAATGCTTTGTAGACTCTCAAGCAAGGGTATAGACTCGGAGAACCTGACAGAATTTAGATGGTCGATTGTCTCATCATCTAGTTGAGATAATACCACACCAAATGCCACATTCAACAGATCAACATGAACATGAAACTTCTTTTCCCAGTTAAGAAACCTCAATATGGGGGATTCTACAAATTTTTCTTTTAGCATTTCGAATGACTCATTACAGTCTTGAATCCATATGAACTCGACATCTTTTCTAAGTATTTCATCGAGTGGAAAAGTGATGTTAGAATAGTTCCTTTTGAATTTTATATAGTATCATGTTGGCGTAAAATTGGAGATCGTGGTTCTTGGAGGTTACCAACAAAGGTACCGTTGTAGTCTAGTAGTGCTAGCATATTCAACCTTATACAAGGGAAGGAGGTCTCACCCGAAGTGCAGTCGAGACTTATGTATGATAAAGTGAGTTAATGAGGACACACCATCAAATCTAGCACAATACAATAAAGAACCATATTTCAATGTGGAGAGATCATATCATCAGAATTCTTAAGCCAGTAAATGCATCAGACAGTCCATGTTGTGGATCATAAAGATAAATGCATACATTACAGAATCTTGTTAAATAGTATTACAATGATCAATTACATAGAATAGGAAAGATTGTGTGGTAAAGAGATCAAGAATCCATACACATAATAAAAAAAATTGGTTCCCTAATAATCCTTCATGTATTATCATATCACAACCCAGCATACAAAGAGTACTTCTCCCATAACATGACTTATACAATAGAATCGATAATTATGTACCTAATCTAGACTCTTGGATTTCTACATAATCAAAGTTCATTCCCCAAAATCCCTTACAATGGCTTATCACAACAGACAATAACGGAAAAATATTAATGACATAACAGAAGAGAAACTCAACAAAACTCAATAGCATACCAACATCAATCTAAAAATAACCCAACAATAATAACCTATCAGCAGCTCAACAACAGCCTGAAAACAACTTAACAATAGCCCTTTCCCATTTCATGCTCCCATATTTATACCTTTCCCTGGGGTATTTCTTTGGCTTCGTGCATTTTCTACTGTCTCTTCTTGATTCTGCTTCCTTTTCGCATGCACTCTAAGGTTATGGCTCTTTCCTCTTCTCTTCCAACGAGCACATGATTATTTTCCTTGTTGGCACACTGGCGATTAGCTTTCCACCACTTGGATCTCTCGCTAATATGTTATATTGTTCCACAAAACTTTAAAATTTCCGCAAAAGTGGGTGGCCTTCAAAACTAGGGGGCCTAGTAGGCCCCAACCACAATCCTTGACTCACCCAAGTCAACTTTCTACCTCCTTGTCGTGTTCTCCCTCAAATGGAGGGTCCAACTCAGGTACTATCTTCACTGCCTACTATCTAAAACTGTCATATTGGACAACTTTGTCCTACCACTTCCGCAATAAAATGGAAGCTCCTGCAACAAACACTTGTGCTACAACTAGATCAGGTTCTATGGGCTTTGTAGCCAGCAGTGTATTCCACTCAGATTTTTCAATAGAATCAAGTTGTTTCATTTTAACATGTGTCTCTTGCACAGTCGGTTTGAAATCCATGAGTTCTTTCTTTGTAGCCTGATTAGCGTCATATAGAGTGTCGATGCATTCATAAACTTCTTGTATCTGTGCAAAATTTGCAGCCTGCTCAACAAGGTCAGTGATTTATTGAAATTCTTGGTACATTTGTTTTATATGTGCCTTAAGGTCCTCCACTAGTTTGTTTCGACACTCTATCAAGTCGACCCAATCATTAACCAACTCAAAGAGATGGTTGCACTCAATGGCTTGCTGATGGAGAGATGTGTGAAAAGTATCCACCTCCTCCACAACTTTGTTTATATTTTAAAACATTTCCTTAGGTTGTTCATGTTCTTTAATCCTGATGGCTTCCAAATGTTGCTCGAGATTGTCAGTTCTCCTGGCCAATTGCATCCAAGAATCTGCAACAAGACCAATCATATTGGCAAGCGCAACTTGGGTGATGTCCTCTGGTAGCTCGGGAACACTCTGTTGAAAATTAGTCAAGATCTGGATAAGTTTGTATAACACTACCGCGACAATGGAATCATCTTGTACCCACAAGATCTTCTCATGTTCTTTGGCTGCAATGGCTTCATTGACATCTTGTTGCAAAGATTCTTCTTATTGAGTGAGAGCTTGATTATTATTCTGAGTGATTGTGATCCTTTTCTCCAGGTGGTCAATGGAATCCCTTATAAGATGCAAGATCCATGGTGTATCCCATGTGGACATCTTTGCACTGGTGAAAAAGAAATACAAGGGTGGTCATGAAGCAAGTGGTTGATCGCTTACGATAGAATGCTCAGAAAATTTGGGGGTACCAGCACCATCTAGGGTAGGTGAGTGAGCTCCAAGGATTTGCACAATTTGGTCTCTGACTTATAGAAGAAGTGTTGCAAGCACCTCTATTTTCTCCAAAAAGAGATCCAAGATAGCTTGTCATTGTTGTGGGTCTTGTAACATAGGTGCAAGTAGTTTCTTGACAAAAGTAGTGCTATGCACTAACTGAGTGTCATCATGGGCATCTAGTTGGTCCTATGGAGGGTCTTGGTCCATATTAATTTGTGTTTTAGGCTCTATTTCTAGCTATGGGTGAGAGGCAATTTCTAGGGCTGTGTTCAGAGGGACTTGGAATTCTAGGATCTGAGGAGAAGTGAATGGGAATGGAGAAGTGGTAGTGATAGTTTTGGAAGGATGAGAAAAAGAGTCTGGAAAAATTGTGTGAAACTGATTATGGGCTAGGATTATCGATGTGTGTGCATGACAATGGTGGTCCCTCCATTATGTGGGTTGGTGGCTTCCTCAACAATAGTGGTAAATTGGAGTTGCATTGGAGGGTCATCAATAATGTGTATGATGGTGGGTGTGGATGGTGAAGTGAATGGGGTGGAAAGTCTAGTGCATGTCTGGGCTAGAGTGGTTTTTGATTGAGTGGGGTTGGTATGCGATGGAAGTGGAGTGGTGTGGGCTTGAGGTGGGTAGGAGGAAAGGGGTATGGCCTATGTGATGATAGGATCAACGGTGGATTTGGTACACAACTTATTTTGAGGAAAAAAAGAAGGACTTCTTGGAATTGTTTACCTGATATAGTGGCATCCTCAAGAATGGATAAAAATGGTATTTGAATTGTGTTTCTCGACAATGATTCCTATTCGCCTTCATATTCCTCTTGCTTTGAGTTGGAGGTGTTTGGTTTCTCTTGCTCGTGCTAGGGATAGCACTCGATGTCTCCGCTGGAGCAGACCGTTGTGAAATGGTCGGCATAGTGTAGGAGATACCTACATACGTCTCTTCCCTAAGGAACCTAGACCATCCCATGAATTTTTTATCAAACATTGTTGCATTCGAATAAAATGGAAGAGGAGTCATATGGAACAGTGTTGGGGCAGCTCCTAATGGTTGCACAAAGGTGTGTTCACAGTTCATACCAAACCAAATGTGGTGAGTATGTTTTTTGAGGATCACCTATGGAATTCATGTTGAGATAATCATCTCACTATGACACTATGAAAAATAAACATCGTGATCAACAGTATTGTTGACCAAGGTCTGAGCATGCCAAGAATCGAATAACTTGGCGATTCGAGGATCAAAACTATAGATGAGTCATCAACCTTGGGGTGGATGTCACTTCCACAATGCAAAATAGATGAGTAATTATCCATAGATGAAGTAGGTGGTCCTCTCATGAATGTCTACACAGGTCTACAACATCTTTGTTAGCAGGTACATGCACTAGTTTAGTGGTGTGCCATTTTTTGGTAAATTCATCCACCGCTATCACATCGACCGTACACTCATTCTTTGTATAATTTTCCATTACCTTTCAAATGATGAGGTAGCAAGAACAATGGACCTGTTCATCATTAATGGGAAATCTGAGTGCCACAAACTCCCCAGTGAGTGCCATATAGGTCATACATGTTGAGTGTAATCTTTTTCTGCCATGCTTCCCTAACCCCTTGAAGCCCTCTAATACATTTTGACCCCTCATGGGAAATCTTGTTAATTGGTGGATGTCTTCAACATGTATGGGGTATCCCTTGTCAAGTCACAATATGTTATTTGTGGACTCAGCTGATCAAAAATTTGGTACATTTGGCAAATTTTCCAATGGTGTCGAACACTGAAAAGTCCCACAAATTCATCAACATGTTGTCATGCAGGGGCAGGAACGATTGCTTCCACTTCCATTTGAAGTCACCATCTGGAAAGGTGATGCAATCCATGAATATGTGAACTGCCATTAATGAGTATTGGCCAACATCAGTGAAATGAGTGTCCACAAGTCGAGTGTTTTCCACCTTCCCATGGAGGTCATCTAAAAATTTGACCTGTGGATCATTGAATTCATCTAGGACAACAACAGTGATTGGGGCAGCAAATTTGGGATAGATACCAGACCATAGATGTGAACCATCCTAGTAGACTTATGGTAATATACAAAGAAAAATAGGGGATAGGGTCATGGACATAAGTTCAAAGGTTTCTCAAGGGACTCCAGGACTTAGTATACAGTTATAAAAATGATAATACAATAGCATGCATCCTTCATCCAAATGTGTGTTTATAAGAACTATGTGGAAGGATACGTGATGACCATGCATTGAATTCTTTAGGGTGACAATAGTGGGCATTAACGTCGACTAAATCCCTTGAATGTGGCAAAATCCATGACATGATTTGGGAAACTAAATGTGTAAGTGGAAATTTGGTAATGGAACATCAGAAAAAATCAAGAAAGTAATGAGCATGCTAAGAGTGAACCAGAAAAAGGGCAGATATTTGTTAATAGTTAGTTGACTATGACAGGAAGTGATGTGATGACAAGCAAAAAGGTAAGAATGGATTTTAATGACCCACGTGATGGAACCATGGCATGGAATTAAACTTCGTCAACATTAAGTATGAGGTGATGTGAGTGAGACCTTCCCAACCAAAAAGTGAATATCTAAGATGGAAAAATTGGAAATGACAATAAACTCTAGGAAACATGAGTGTAGACCATGTCACTATTTTATTGACAAAAACAAAAACAAAAAATACATAAATGGAAAACAGAGACAAAAATAGAGAGCCTCCCTATGAATCTCACTCTTGGAGATAGGAGTGTGTAGAAACTTTGTTTATGAGGCAGAAATGTAGGGATTTATGCATCTGCCATTCACACATCCGAGTCTAATAATTCCATCGATTTGTGCTAATTTGACAGCTCCAGAGTCACAGATTTTTGCAACTATAAAATGTCCAATCTAGTGCAACTGTATCTTCCTCAGATGTTTTTCATACTTTTTGTCATATAATAGGATGAGGTCACCTTGTGCAAATGATTTACACCTTATATGGAAATCATTCCAAGCCTTTTGTTGGGATTTATCCACGGTTTGATGAAAATATTCTAAGAACCTAGCTTCCTCAAGTTCCATCAATACCTCGACCCACTCACCAAGTGAGTCATCATCTGTCATATTAGTAGTTTGTGCATTGAATAAACTAGGGGTGGGAAACTTAGTTGGTACAACCACTTATTTTCCATATACCAGTTGAAAAGGAGAATACTTGTTTAATCGCTTCATGGTAGTCTGGTAATCCCATAACATAGCTGGAACTCTCTCATCCCAGTCATCATGATCTGTGCAACAAAATTTAGTCATCCCCATCACCAAGATTTTATTAAATGCTTCCATCATTCCATAAACCTGCAGATGGTAGGGATTTCTCCTATGATGTTGAATCGTAAATTCTTTTGTAAGGGTCACAATAGTCTCACAGACAAAGTGGTCTCCTTGATCATTAGTCAAGATCCAAGGACAACTAAACCAGGTAATAAAATTCTGAAAAATAAACCGTGTTGTTGTGGCTATAGAGAAATCTCAAACAACCTCAGCTTCAGCCCATCGAGTCAGGTAATTAGTTGGAGTAATTATGTATCTTTCCTTGGAATGATTCGCATGGGGGATTTATCGCACTAATGAAATCAGTAGCCCATTTTTCAAATGATTGTAGTGCTCGGACATGGTGTAGAGGTAACTCATCACGATGAGATGAATTTACCACTTTCTAACATACATCACAGGCCCAAGCATACTCCTTAGAATATTTAAGCATCGTACACCACCATAAACCTACTTGTAATATCTTCCTGGAAGTAGCCTTTCCGCCAACATGTTCTCATTCCACTCGACTGTGAAGTTCCCATAGAATATCAGGTGTTTCATGGTCTAGCACACAGTGCCTCAAGATTCTATCCAATCCTAATTTATACAATTGGCCCACAATCATTTTATAGTTTTTTGTATGAGCCACTAGGTGCCTTTTATGAGTTGCATAATTGTTGGCAAATTTTTAACAGGTAGCATATGCTTGTCATTGATGGCAAGTACAACAGTGAAGATGGAAGGATCAGAGTGTGCATCGATGGACAAACAAGAACAATGTAAGCTTGGAGGAGAAGCGTCGCTAATCATTGGATCCCATCCAAAATTCCCGACGGCATGAGGACCATCAGATCTGAATAAAGACAAGAAGAGCGCGCACTAAAGAGAATGATAGATCTCAGGCGTTAGATCTGAGCGCAGGATCTGACCACCGTTGGATCGAGGAAAACCTGCACGGTGTTTAAAGAACAAGGAGAAGCGGGCGTAATCGCGATATGAGAAATCGCGACTTAATCTGAGCTGTTAGATCGAGGTTGAATCTGGACCGTTGATCCCTATCCATGTCGAAGTTTTGAGGATCGAGAGTTGGAGATGTCAAAGAATTTTGACATCAGGAACCCCGATTTCGCGATATGCGATATCGTGATTCAATCGCAGCCATTGAATCGAGAATGAATCTGAATCGTTGATTTAACTCCTTATCGGAGTTTCGTAGATTGAGACTTGAAGGTGTTGAGAACTCACACAGCGAAGTGGCGAAATCACGAGAAGATCTGGGCCATAGGATCTGGGGGAAGTACAAAGGACCAATAGTTGTTAGATATGGTAAGGCTGCAGGGCAGATATGACATTCGTGGTCCATTGGATCAAGAGGACACGTGGCGAAAGATCATCATGTCGCTGACTGGAAAGTCAAAGGAACGGGGTTTGATCTTAGCCATCAGATTGAGGTTTGATCTTAGCCGTCAGATCAAGGTTTGATCTTGACTGTTGATCCGACTCCATCTCGGAGTCTCGGCTGTCGTGACTTGGAGTGATGAGACCCTTCATCACAGGAACTGTGAGATGCGAATTCATGAAGAGGTCTAGACCATCAATACACCAATATTCTGGACCGTTGATCTGAGCTCCATCTCGGAGCTTCACCTATCGCGACTTGGAGTGACGAGAACCTCCTTCTAAGGAACAACGAGATGCGAGATTGCGAAAAGATCAGGACCGTCGGATCACCAAGAACGTGGATCATTGATCTGAGCTCCATCTCGGAGCTTCGCCTATCGTGACTTGGAGTGACGAGAACCTCCAACTAAGGAACAGAGAGATGCAAGATCTCGAAAAGATCTGGACCGTTGATTCATCGAGATCATGGACCGTCGATCAGGGTCTATGAAGATCATGAGTTCACAGCGCCTTTTAGTGCAACCTATTGTCACCGCATATGGTCACGTGGAGGAAGGACCTAGTGCAGATGAGCTCCGCCTCAAAATTTCAGAGCTCGTGACATGGAGAGTCAATATGTCTCATCGTAGAATCTCCGAATTGCGAAAGTGTGAAACGGGTAAATAACGACAATACCCTTCAGAGTTAATCCAACGGTGTAGGTGAATTTGAACAAGATCGGAGGGCTAGTGTTGCACAACACAGTGAAACTGCTAGTAACCATTGATGGTTTCTACCAGAGGATGTGAAGAGACTTCGGTATGATTTCCAGAAGAGTAAAAGAGTCACATGGAATCTGCTAGTGGAATGAAGACGACTCGTGGAGGCGATTGACAGCTGGATGGGATTGAGGCTGTAACTAAAACAGAGAAGGTGAGCTCGACTGTCACAGAGAAGACGAAGAGTCTCAACTGCCAGAGAGGCTGAGGAATCTCAGCATAACATCCAGTGATGTTGAACGCGTGGGAAAACCGCTAGAGAAGCTGAAGAGTCACGATGATGATCAGACAGAGCACTTGAGAGGTGGAGCATAACAGCGCAGAGTCAGCATGCAGAGGATTGCGAACATTGCATGCACAAGGTGCACAGAAGCTATAAATACACAGTATAGAGAAGAGAAGGTGGTTGTTGTGGTTGTTGTTGGAGGTTGCTGGTGAAGGTGATTCATGTGTGAAGAAGGGGGAGAGTGCAGTAGCTGAAGAGCACAGAAGAGTAACTGTGCAGTGAATGGACATGGCGCACAGAGCATAAAAAGCAGAAGAACAGACAGCGCAAGTGATGTGTGCAGAAAGGCAATGAGACAGACAGAGCAATGAAATGCAGCAGAATAGTGATGAGTCTGGTAAGCCATTGTTGAACATCATATCACTGTAATAAGTTTCAGTAGGAAATATTTATATTTCAGGGTGGTTGGGTGGATCTAGGGAGGACTTGTGTCCTCAAAGGTTCAAGTCGGTGCTTGAACACAGGGAGTTGGTGCTTCCTTCTAGTTGGTGCTAGAGAAACCAGGGAGTTGGTGCTTCCTTCTAGTTGGTGCTAGAGAAAACAGAG
>ML776621.1:1586107-1630405 GCA_009831015.1 Picea engelmannii | reverse complement strand
TTAGATGGGATTTTTCGGCACCTCGTTTGGCCAAAAATTGAAGAAGATAGGCTTCCTGGAAGTTCCCCTTCAAACTTATTGTCTCTGGATCGCCAAAATGCACCCTTGCCTCCTCAACCTAGCTCCCACGTGCATAAATGTGGAAAAACCCAACACCGGGTGCAACCGCACAACCGGTACAAACTGTAGGATGGTTACGCGCTGGCCCTTAACCGCCAAGGCCTGTGGGCATATGGCCATCACGTGACCTCACACGCATATAAAAGGGGCCAAGTCCAATCAAATGACAATGGTCGGGCGCGCTGGTGGTTCTATGCGCAAACACATGTGACCGGGCTCATACAAAAAGGGCTATGATTAAAACATACCGCATGCCCGTGGTCATATTACAATGTATATGACCGGGGATTAAAGTTTGAATGTGAGTGCGCAAAGGTTTAAACCGTGGCCATATGACATAACAACATAACCACGGGCTGGGGCTAAGCCCCAGCCTGACCCCCGTGCCAATTTGAAAAGAATTCAAACTTAAATATAATTCGCACCATATATATAATAAGAAATATGTTATGGTGTGTTGGTTGGTGGACTTTGCAAAGACTTTGCATGCGGATGGAGGTCACGGGGTCGAGTCCGGTGGACTCCAAATAAATTTTATACAACCAACCAATAACAGGGTGCCACGTGGAAGCCCATGTCTGGGCCACGTGGCACCAAACCATTTGCCTTGATAATGCCATGTGTCATCATTCCATTCACCACCAACTATCCACACAGTTGCATGCCACATGTCGTATAGCCTGCCACGTCAACATCTGTACGGACTGTACAATCAGCACATTTGTTTTTGCTTGTTTGTCATTTTGAACAGAACGCGATATCTCTCTCATCCGACGTCCGTTTGAACCCAAATGAGTTGCATTGGGTTCGTGACGACGAGACCTATGCTCCTATTTGATTTGAAGTGATTCCAAGCACTTTGAATTTTGAGTAAAATTTGATCCCCTGGATCAACGCCTTTTCCACAAATCTCCTGGATCACCGAAAATAAAATCACGCCAACTCTCAGATCGACGATCCTCAGGAATCGATGGATGGATGGTCCTGATCTATTCCCTTCGGGATTTGATGATTTTCTTTGTTCTTTAAACGACACAACTTCTCGTATTCCTCGACATCGAAACACCAAAGTTGTTCTCATTCCTCCACGTGTCCCCTTCTTGATCGACGGATAGGATTCCTTCAGGACTTAGGGGATTTTCTTCGTATATACACAACGTGTTAGGGACCTAACCCCTCACATAGGTAGAATAATATATTTCCATGTAATAATGGTAAATATTAATAAGGCCTAACAATAAGGAAGAATAAGTCAAATGTAAGAAGACCTAATAGAAGCTTTAGCTTCTAGAAGGATCTTCCTCTAGATTTCTCTTTTGATAGAAATATTTAGTATAAATAGGAGTAGAGGGTATGAGAAGTTTTGTCTTGGATATTATTGTAATAGATATTTTCTCTGCTAGAGGTTTCCCTCTCGAAGAGGCAACTAAACATTTCTCTCAGTAATCAAAGTGCTCTTTCTGGTGTTATTCTGGTATTATTTTGGTATTATTGTGGTGTTGTTCTGGTTATAACATTGTTTATCTACCATTTCTAGCTAATTATTTATGTTTTGCATACTATTTTATATCTAGAATATTACAAGTGGTATCAGAGCACCTTCTTTGGTATAAAACTATGGATTAAATTTTTTTCAGGGTAGAGATGTATTATGGCATCTTTAAGCTACAAAGATCTGTCATTATGTGCATAAACTGGCGTTCGGGGATTAATACATGTAGGAAATACAAGTGGTACTTAAGAACACATATGCTGGCCACCTTTGTAACCCCTGTTGGTACCCCTTCTAGTGGTAGTGCAACATACAGCACCTGTATACGAATCGGCCTAGATCTCCTGAAGCCCTCCATAGATAAACCGATCGGTCACCTGACTGATATAGTGTCACCGAGAACAGCACTCGGGAAGATACTCTCTATTACATGGGTAGTCGGCTAGTATGGATAAGGGCATGGTCTAGCCTCCTTAGTTGGTGCCCTAAGATATTGGGTCAAGTACTATTGTTGGACCTCGCACGTATATCATAGAGCTATAGCATAGGGAAAACCCTTGTCTATAGAACCCTTGAATACCCTAACCCTTGGGACAGAAACAAAAATAGAACAAACAAGATATATTGTCGTGCAACTGTGTCTCCTACATTCAGGTTGTGAAATTACTACACAATTCTTCCTGTTAAGCATTTGGGCATTTCATCACTGCAGTATTCTTCAAATCAAAGTATAACTCCGTAGGAGTAAAAATAAGAGTCTGGATCCTATTGGAACCATTATTTGAGACCTATCCTATTGGATTCCTCTCTTCACCCTTATCATAGTCATACCTATCATTTTTCAGCCAAAAAAAATCTCGTGGACCCGAACCCCTTCCAACACCATTATTTGGGCTTTACCCCATTGGATTCAACTCATCGCCATGATCGTTGTGATACACTTCACCCATGACCTATTTTCTGTGTGGTCCCACTCACCCCTTTTCGTGTTCCCTCTTCATCATGGCCCACACTCGTAGCCAAGACTTGGAAACTCGCTTCAATGCCTTGCACTCTAATTTCACAGAAACCCAACAAGAAGTGAGACAACTCGGTGCCAATATTGCCACCATCAATAAAAACATCCATTCCTCCATCAACGCCAAAATAGAGGACCTCAAACAATACCTTGCTACCCATATTGAATCCTTCACTATGATGATATGTGCCAAGCTTCATATCTCTGCAGATCTTCCCTCATCTGGCCCACCTTTGTAAACCGAAGGTGAAACTTCCTCTCATTCCCAGAATTTTCAACCCCATCACTTTCAGCGTGATCTACGCCTTCCGCGTGTGGATGTGACCAAATTTGATGACTCAGATCCCACTGGCTGGGTAACTCAAATGGAACATTATTTCTCTTTGTATGGAATTACGGATGAGTTGGCCAAACTCCAGTATGGTGTTCTCCATCTAGATCAAGAATGTTGGAAATGGTGGCAATGGAGAAAAAATGCCCGCCAAGGGTATGTGGCTTGGACACACTTTGTGGCAGAGCTTTATGAACGCTTTGACACTGACACCAACCATTCAGGTCATTTGACAAAGTTGAAACAATTTGGCACAGTGGAAGACTTTATAGCCTCTTTTGAGCAATTGACTTTTCATACAGAGGGCTTGTCTGATGCTTTTTTCTAAGAATGTTTTATCAGTGGCCTCAACGATGAGATTTTTTCCCATGTCCTCATGGCTCGGCCTTAGATTTGGGTGGAAGCTACTAAAATAGTTAAGGAAGCACAATAGGTTGTCTCTTCTCAAAACCAAAAACCCTCCTTTATTCCTCACACTAAACCAGTCACTCACACTCCTCCTTCTACTCCACTAAATATCTAGAAATTGACTAGGGCCAAAATGGTTGAATGCCAACTCAAAGGCCTTTGTTATAATTATGATGACAAATATTTTCTTGGGCACAAGTGTAAGGAACAAAATATTTTTATAGCCATCTCAGAGGATGTTTTGGAAGACGATGTTGAGGCTCCCCTTGTGTCTGTGTCACCTGATCCCACTGACATGGCCCCTCCCTCAGACCCTCCTGAAGTAGAACCGGTCATTTCCCTAAATTCTCTCACTAGCTTCTCTGCTCCCCAAACCCTCAAGCTAATTGGTTACATTAAGCATAGGAAGTTCATCATTCTTGTTGATAGTGGAAGCACCCATAATTTTATTCATTGCCTCATTTCCCAAGAAAATAATTGCTATATTTGTGTCGTAAATAATTTTCAAATCATGATTGCCAATGGCAGGTCCATGAAATGTGGAGGGCATTGTGAAAATGTGTGTCTCCAAATTGGTGAGTACCACATGAAATCCCATATGTTTTCTATCGACGTGGGTGGTTGTGACATTGTGTTGGGTGAATAATGGATAAGGACTTTGGGTCCCATTCTCATGGATTTTAAGGAATTAACCATGCAATTCGACTAGGAGGGCCAACAACATAAGTTCCAAGACATCACTGTCGGTTCCCCAAATATCATCAGTTCCCATCGCATGGAAAAGTTGCTCAAAAAATGTCATTCTGGCATTATTTCCCAACTCCATGCCATACAAGCCATTGAGACACCCTTTGTGCCACAGGACCTCCAATCCATCCTCTCTAAACATCAAGTGGTTTTTTCCACTCCCAGGGGACTCCCTCCTTCCTGTGGTTTTCATGATCATTCCATTCCCCTTGTCCCAGGAAGCCTTCCTCCCAATATCCTTCCCTATCTTCATCCCTTTTCCCAAAAAATTGAAATTGAGAAAATTGTTCAAGAATGTCTCAATGCGGGTGTTATTCACCCTAGTACAAGCCCCTACTCTTCTCATGTGGTCATGGTCCTAAAGAAATAAGGTTATTTCCGCATGTGTCCTAACTTTCGTTCCCTCAACAAACTCACCATTAAATACAAATTTATCATTCTTGTCATTGATGACCTCTTAGATGAATTGAGTGGCACTCAGTTCTTTACTAAACTTGATATTTGTTTTAGCTACCACCAGATCTGTATGAACGAGGAAAACATTCCTAAGACTACATTTAGAACTCATGAGGGCCACTTTTTGGTCATGCCCTTTGGCTTGTGTAATGCTCCCTCCACTTTCCAAAGCCTCATGAATCATGTCTTTCGTCCTTTTCTTCATCATTTTGTCTTAGTTTTCTTTGAAGATATCCTCATCTATAGTAAAACCTAGACAACCCATCTTGCTCATGTGTATCGATTTCTCCATATACTCTCCCAGCAACAAATTCTCCTCAAACAATCTAAATGTTCTTTTGGCGCCTCTAAATTCGATTACTTGGGTCATCTTGTTGGCAAGGCCGGTTTCAGGGTGGATCCTAAAAATATTGAAGCTATGCAAGATTGACCTCACCCAAAAAATATCAAAAGCTTGCGTGGATTTTTGGGTTTAATAGGTTATTATCTCAATTTTGTTAAGAATTATGTAAATATTGTGGCACATCTCACTGCTCTCCTTAAAAAGAATTCTTTCACTTGGGATCCAACAGCTACTCAGGCTTTTCAAACCTTGAAGATGTCCATGTGCACCACTCCAGTCCTAGCCCTTCCTAATTTCACAAAGACCTTTGTCCTGGAATGTGATGCTTCCAGGAAAGGAATTGGCGTAGTCCTTATGCAAGAGGGTCGGCATTTGGCCTTTACCAGCAAACAACTGTTAGAGTGACATTTGGGAAAATCAATCTAAGAAAAGTAAATGTTGGTTAATCTACATGTCGTGGATCTTTGGTGCCATTATTTATTGGGGAAACACTTCCAAATTAAGACAGATCATCAAAGCCTCAAGTATTTTCTAGAACAACACCTTTCCTCCCCAAAGAAACAAAAATGGGTGACTAAGCTCTTTGGATATGATTATGAGATCATTTACAAGAAAGGAAAAGACAATGTGGTTGTCGATGCACTTTCTAGAAAATATGAAGATGAAGGGTCCCTTTTTTCTCTCTCCTTCATTATACCAGATTGGCTCCAAGATGTTCACCAGGAATGGCTACACGATCCCAAAATTATGCATCTGATACAACAATTGTAGGCCAATTCTCCAGTCTCCCTAGGGTACTCTTGGCTCAATGATGAGCTTTGATATAAAGGCCATTTGTATTTAAGTAAACAGTCAAAACTTAAATCCATGGTACTTTATGAGCTTCATGCTACACCCACCGCTGGGCACTCAAGGTTTACCAAAACCTATGACCAGGTCAAACATTCTTTTTTCTGAGATGGTATGAAATAAGATGTTCACAATTTTGTGGCTGAATGTGATGTTTTTCAACTCAACAAAGGAAAAACAGTCAAATCTCCTGGCACACTACAACTGCTTCCGATTCCACCTACTATTTGGAAAGATATCTCTATGGATTTTATTGTAGGCTTACCTAAATCGGGCAATAAATCAGTCATCATGGTGGTATTTGATTGTCTTTCCAAGTATGCTCATTTATGTGATCTTCAACACCCATTTACAGCCTCCATTGTGGCTCAATTTTTCATGGATCAAGTCTTCAAGATTCATGGCATGCCTCATTCTATTGTTTATGATCACAACCCAACTTTCACCAGCAATTTTTGGCAAGAACTATTCAAGCTACAAGACACCCAATTGCATCTCAGCATAGCTTATCATCCCAAGATTGATGGTCAAAGTGAAGTTGTCAACAAGTGTTTGGGAACATATTTGAGGTTTTTTTCATTGGAAAGGAAAAATCAGTGGGCTCAATGGTTACCACTAGTTGAATGGTGGTACAACACTTCTTACCATACAGCTACCCCATGACTCCTTTTGAAGTGGTCTATGGACAAAAGCCACCTTCAGTTCTCTCATACTTTCCAGGTGTATCAAAGGTCCAAGCGGTTGACCAAATGCTTACAGTTCGAGAGGCTATTATTCATACCCTCAAAAAGAATTTGGTCATGTCCTAGAATCGCATGAAGCAACAAGAAGATCAAGGTCGCTCTGAATGTCAATTTGCATAAGGAGATCAGGTTTTTCTTCGACTGCAACCTTACAAGAAAAATTATCTCAAGGCTGACCATTGCTAGAAATTGGTGCCCAATTTTTATGATCCCTATACCATTCTCAAGCGTGTGGGACAGGTGGCCTATAAATTAGCTTTGCCCAGTCATTATAAGCTCCATCCTATTTTTCATGTTTTCTGCTTAAAGAAGGTGATTGGAACTAAGTGCCAAACTCAAACCAACCTTCTCGGGTTGTATGAAGAAGGCTCCATTTGGCTACAGCCAAAAGCAGTTTTGTACCAGTGTGAGAGTCTTCTACGTCAGCGAACCATCAAGGAAGTGTTAGTCCAATGCAAAGATACAACTCCAGTAGGTGCCACTTGGGAACCAGCTACCATTCTGCAGCAATTTCCTCATCTCAAGCCTCGAGGACAAGGTTGTTTTTAAGGGGGAGGACATTTTAGGGATATAACCCCTCACGTAGGCAAAATAATATATTTCCATGTAATAAAGGTCAATATTAATAAGGCCTAGCAATAATGAAGAATAAGTCAAATGTAAGAAGACCTAATAAAAGCTTTCGCTTCTAGAAGGATCTTTCTCTAGATTTTTCTTTTGATAGACATATTTAGTATAAATAGGAGTAGAGGGTATGAGAAGTTTTGTCTTGGATATTATTGTAATAGAGCTCTACTATGTTGGAGGTTTCCCCCTCGAAGAGGCAAGTGAACATTTCTCTCAGTAATAAAAGTGCTCTTTCTGGTGTTATTCGGGTATTATATTTGTATTATTGTGGTGTTGTTTTGGTTATATCGTTGTTTATATACCATTTCTAGCTAATTATTTATGTTCTGCTTAATATTTTATATCTGGAATATTACACAATGACGTAAAATTGTTGAAGTTCCAATTCCCTGAACTACAGGATCTTCCGCCATGCCTCCTCTCCAACAGATGGTTGGGATTGACTCCAGCCTTCAAGCCTCAGCGAGCCTTCACAACACTACTTTATTTCCTCTGGAGTGTCAGACCTATGGATCTACTGTCATGTGTCCTCCCCATGATCAATGGTCTTGATCAACTCATCTTCCTTCTATTCTCTTGGAGTATCTATCCTCCATATCTTCTAATATGTCGATGCATGCCCTCTACAATGGATGGCCCAGATGAACTCCAGGTCTTCAGGACTTCATGGATCCTCCACTCCTAACTTCTTCCAAAGTTCTAGTCCACCAGAGTACATGATTTTCTCACACATGTCCTTGGATTTTGGATGGCCATGATTGACTCTGTCCTTCAGGACTTTGGGGGTCCCGACTTCTCCGCACGCCAAATCTTCTGAATGCACGAAGTCCAAAGGACTTCACCAATTAAACCTTGTGAAACTCCTCCTGATCCAATTATTGTCCACTCTCCCACACACTCCTGAACGGATCTTGATCATATATCTTAGATCGTCGATAACTCCTCCTTTAAACTTGATCCACGACTTCTCCAAAGGTGTGAATTCTTAAAGACTTACAGGGTTAAACCCTATGCTGCTTCTTCATATCTAAGAGTGACAAAAGACCCTGGATCCTCTCGAACATATCTCAGTCATTCGACTCTTGAAACAATAAAATCCTCTCCTTCTTAAGGATTTCGATGCTATCCTTCCTGAGCTTGACTGCACGAGATAAATAGGACCTCTAGCACCCTCCCATGCACTCCTCTGGCACTTTAAATCTTTTGACTTAGAAATTTTGTAAGTCCCTCCTACGAAACTCTTGTGATCCCTATATCTTTTGAACTTTGTTCCTTAAGGTATTTCATACCTCTAACGCACTCCTTGCAGCCTTTGAATTTATGAAAAATTCTGGACTTAGAGATTTTTGAAGAAAATCTCCCTTACGCACTCCTTGCGCTCATCTCCCATTAAAATTCTTCAACACTTGAATAAAGTGGTTTCCTGATGCACTCGTTGCACGAGTCTTCTCCAATATTTTTTCTCCACAGAGAAACTATGCACTCTTTGCACTTCAATTGAATAATTGTGCACTCCTTGCACTTCCATTGTAAATTCATGTTATCTCTTATGAGCTTCTGATTCTATCTCAATTCGGCCTAGGCACTCATTTCGGGCACTATGCACTCCTTGTACCATGAATCTCATAAGAGAAACAAATAAAACTTATAGAAACATTAAAGGTTTCCACACTTAACCATGAAAAACATATCCATGCATAAAATATAGATAAACAAATAAAACACAGAGAGCATAAAGAAACATCACATGTACTAAAATAATTCAGATGAACACAACACCATGCATTTGGAATCAAACCTCTCTGCTTGTATTCATTCAGTAAAATTTTTACATGGAATCATACATCTCTCTGCAATTCTTCATAAGCTTCAACATCTCTCTCGGCATCAATAACAATAACATTCAGCAACCTCATTTGGGCATACAATACATATATTTATACATGGAGAGGCTTCTCGAGCCTTCCCTCCAGACTACCTTAGAGATATCCTATCATAGTTAATACATTCATCTACTAAGGGTTATTACATTGAATGGAAATTACATTCAGATATGAGTCAATACTCAGTATATGTACAACCTTATCTGATAATTAAAATGATTACAATCTTCGGCGGACTTATGTGATGGCTCAAGCGTCAAAACATTTAAAATCTTTAAATCACAATCCTTTCAAAATAGAAAGACACGCTCTCCTTGGAATTAGAAAAAAAAATTGAAATATGTGCATTGGGTGCTGAGTTTTCCTCCACCTAGCCTCTTTAATTGATGATAGTGATGCTCCTGCATCATACTCCTCTAGCCAAAAATTCATGGACTCCTTTCCATGATCTCCTGCACTGTTTTTCCCTGATTTTGAATGTCATATTCATTTACCCAACTAGCATCCTCTACTGGGTGACCCTTCCACTTCACCAGGTACTCAAAATAAGTCTTCCTCCTGGTCTTCTTACCAATCCTTTGATTTATGATCTTCTCCATTTGTGGCCTTTCTACTATTGGCATCTACCTCTCCCACTGAATCTCCTTTTGATCATATGATCCTCTTGTATCATCCATCCTATAAGGGTACAAGTATGAAACATTGAATATTGGTGATATTACCACATCCTCTGGTAGCTCAATCTCATATGCATTTGCATCAAAATTTCTGAGGATTTTACATGGTCCTATTATCTTCATCTTCAATTTATTATATGTTCCCCTAAGGAACCTCTCTTTCCTCAGGTGTGGTAAAAATTGATCTCCAACTTTGAAATTAACCTCTCTCCTTTTTTGATCAACTTTTCTTTTATACTTTTGACTACTCTCCTGCAACTGTCTCTTTATCTGATCATGAAGATTTTTCATCTCTATAGAAAATTCTTATGCTTCTGCACTTCTGAACTCATCATGTTTCAAATACATTAACTTTGAAATTACTCTCAGATGCATTCCATACACTATTTGAAATGGACTTTTTCGAGTGCTTATGTTTGGAGAATCATTATAAGCAAACTCTAACTGGGGTTGAATCTCATCCCACTAATTATGATGTTCAATGACCAAGCTCCTCAACAAATTCCCAAAGATTCGATTTACAACCTCATTTCATCCATCTGTCTGAGGGTGATATGCTGAACTGAAGGAAAAATTTGTCCCCATCTGTTGTGAGTGGGAAATCCCCCTATGGACTAGCACTTATGGTTTTATTATGCATGCAGAAAACACCTAAATATTTCTACTTTCTATCGTCGTCCCAGACCTAATCCCCATTATTCTTAAGCAAATACGTAGTTAAGAATATCAAGTGAGCATACCTTATTTTGGGCGTTTGATATCGATCCTTCTTCATGCTTGATCACTCTTTGACTGCAGCTCTCCTCCCAAGGCTAACCTGCATTCACACAAGACAAACAACAAACTCCACATGCATTTGATATATATATTAATGGGTTAGAGATTCAATAAATATGTATGCAATAAACCATGAAAACCTCATATGGTGGGACGGGAAAAGTACTTCTTTATTATTAACTTCAAAAAATCAACTTAAAATGATGAAGCCGGCCACTGCTCCACGAACCTGGTCCTGGGCTCCTCTTCAACTGTCCTCCAACTTATTTGCTCTATCTTTTTCTTTGCACAAGGATGGCTAAAGGGTTGGGACAAAGGGAATGCGCAATCGGGTATAGTTTCTTGACTATGATTCTCCTCTTCCAAATGGGACCCCTAACCCTTCTTTTATAGGCTAGAAGAAGCTAGGAATTTGGTCGAACCCTCGATCATGCATGGCCGAAAGGTTTAGTTAAATCACCCAAAGTTGTGTGTTCCGTCAGCAACTTTCCTTTTTTTCGTGCTTTTGTAGGTACACGCAGGCTGTTTTGGGTCAGCTAGCATGTACACGCATGCAGTAATGGAGCAGGGCGCATGGGCCTTTATAAAAGAGGTTTTTAAGAAGAGTTGTTCAGCAGTGTTTTGGAAAAGAAGGAATATGAGATGGCCTGATGCCAGGTAAGCATGTCTGGTGCAAATTAGGGTTATAACAGATGCCCCCTAATGTGTGAGGTCAGAAGAGCATCTGATGGCCGAAATACATTAACAATCTTCACCAATGTGCCGAAAAAGTGAGCCCAGGGACCAGAAATTGGGAGGTGTCGTCTGCAAAAATAACAATTGTCTCACCGAGGCGGGCATACCCATGCTCAGGATAAAATAAAATCATGGCTACCAATCAAGTACATTGTACATCCATGTCATATAACTATATAAAGTGTAGCCACGAGCAATACACAGTGGAGCTACATCTCGAAATCAAAAAGATATACGTGTAGAGTATCCATCTTCGTAGAAGTTGATAAGGCCTGATGGTTGGAGATGAGGTCTTTAGAGATCGAGCAACAACTTCAAAATCTTCAAAACTTGGGTAGGAGTGTAATATGAGTGTACGACTTCACTGCCCAGATGTCTTCAACAGCTCGTCGGTCATGGACTAGAGAATCTTGATGATCATACTGAAAGCTTCATTGATTTCGAACAAAGACTTGATTGGACATTCCAAATGGTCGGGTATGAGGGCAAGAGACAAACTGCAGAGGGGTCGACTCAGGCTTGGTAAAAAATTCCCTTGGACAATAGCACGACAAATGATGAGACTCAGACAACATGGTATTAACATAAGTTTACGAGGCAGGAGGCAACGCAAACTCTCCATATGTTTGGAATAATAACCAAATGGAGGAGGACACAGCTCTATGTAGTGAGAACAACTTCCTAAGGTCGTATTAAATCCCAGAGTTTGACGAACAAACGAACAGATGTGCTTTATCCAAGGGCGACTCATTATGTTGCCAATAAAGAAAATACTTTTCCCTTCCTCTTTTTGGGGTATATTTGATTTTTTTTGTCTTTTTCAATAATTTTGGAAAAAGAATAAAAGAATATTACGTTACAAAGGAGGAATGAGTGTTACAAACATACAAATTCAAGGCACAGGCACAAGACTGATGTTCATAGTAAGGACACTCGAGAAAAATCCTCCAGGGGCCAAAGGTGTCAAGACGCAGAGGCAAAGTGCTACAGGGCTTGCGTATAAAGTATGCTTCATATGGTTCAGTTGAGAGCAACATGGAGCCGACATTAGACCAAAGACACAGGTATGAAAATGTGGTTAACAAAACACACAATGGTAACATCCTTCGATGTAAGTTTAACGAGCCTAGAGAAGGTAAGCTCGGTGGTTTTTTATATTTAGAGAGTCTGAAAAATGTAAAAGGAGACTCCGTTGGGGTACATTTTTCAAAGGTAGTCTAGTCGGTTCGAAAAAGGGGTAAACTAGCACCGAAAAGACGTCTATTCAAAACCATTTTAACGAGTGTGATAAAGACAAGATCACTCGGCCATTTTTTCATTTTTAAGGAGTCTGAAAAAAGATTAACTATGGACTCTGTCATGAATGTTCTTTTGGACCATTTTAACGAGTGTGAAAGAATAAGGTCACTCGGCGATCTTTTCAATTTTAGGGAGTCTAAAAAGAGCTTAACTATGGACTCCGTGGGGGTTCCTTTTTCGTAAATTTAGTCCCTCGGGCCTGAAAAAGGGGTAAAATTATACCTAAGGGTACTCTTCTAGAGAACTGAAGTTCCTTAGAGTATACCTTTGTTCGTACAGTTGACCTTCCAGACTGAAAAAGGGGTAAACTACCACCAGACATACGTGACTTCAAATTTCAGTTTAACGAGCGTGAAAGGCCACAAGATTGCTCGGCAATCTTTTCATGTTTAGAGGATCTGAAAAGGGCTTAAAAGAAGACCCGTTATGTCTTTTGGGAGTCCCGAGGGTGAGGTCAAGAGTGAAAAGGAATCATGCAAATGAGGCTCAAACTTGTAATCAGGAAAAACAACAAGGACTCCTGAGTCTACAGTGATTAGAGACAGCATGGACACCACAATGCACCCAGGATCTACCTAGGGAATCCATGTTCCGGTAATCTCTACCACCAACTCGCAACACTTCTAAAGTAGCAATGGTGGTTCTGTGTCGCAACCTAATGGGGTCGATCCCATGGTAAAGGGATAAAGACAACGAGATACAAAAGTCAGGGCGGAAGCCTAACCTACATGCTCAAGTTGATCATCTGAGATTTTTTCCATGGACCGTCAAAAGTTACCCAAAACTCCAAAAAAATGTCCTGATACCCAATCATACCCCTCTAATGAAACTCCTGAATCACTCTAAATGGTTTTTGGTTTAAAGAAAATGATAAGGGGGGGGGCAAAAAAGTGACAAAAAGAGGCCAAAAAGTCTATAAATAGAAGCTGCCAGCTCATTATCACCATTGTTGATTTGGAAATTGACTTTGGAGAAAAAAAAAACCTTTGATAAAAGTGGTGATTATGGGAGTTACAGTGGACGAAACGACCATCTGTCTAGACCAAGTAAGTATAAAATCTCTCCTCTTGCAATTTAAATCTTTATTTATGCTTTGGGTTTCAAGTTTTGGGGGGGCGTCGACCTTCAAAAGGTTGGCCCTAGGTCCACATGGGTTGTCTTAGGACAGGCCACATGTACATTCAGGCAGAGTAAAAACTTCACGCGTGTACATGCAACTGTCAACATTACAGCCCGTGTGGACCCCCTTATTGAATGAAAAAATTTAAAAAAACAAGGGTTAACCCTCCTGAACTTGGTGTTTTGCAAGATGTATGTTCACTAGAGGGAAAGAGAGCATGAGGAGGTTAGTGAGTTGGTCGGGGAAGACCCCAATGTTGTGGTTGCCTTAATGCAATGTGGGTTGCTCAAGTTCTTCTTATGTCCTTTTATGCAGGCACAACCTAGGCTCTTGGTTGATTATTGGCATCCTGATGCAGAGGCTTTTATGTTAGAGGGGCAGTCATTGGTGCCCATGACAGAGGACATATATTTTTTTACTGGCCTCTCCAGGAGAGGAGAACCAGTCAACTTTCGAACATTTCCTTCAGAGCCTCATAACATAGCGGAATTGATAGGACTTACTGTGAGGTTGGTACAGACCGATCGAGCTCATTGGTGCCCATAAGAAAGATTACTGACTTATCGCTGCAGGCGATTGTGTTACTTATTGGGCATATGACTAGTTCTGTGGCTCTACATTAGGCATCCCATGCATAGATGAACTGTGCAGTCCAGTGCTTAAATGCACAAATATTTGACTGGAGCACTACACTGCTAGATTGTATGAAGAGGCAGTTGACAGACTGTCGGTCGCAGACGTAGAGGAACTTCGGGTTCGGGACCATTCTATGCTCTTTTTTCTTTGAAAGAGTTTCGAGCTTCAGTCCTCGAGTAGTGGTACGAGGACATCAGGCCTCTCTTCCTGCAGTTTGTAGGTGGGCAGTGCTACTACCACGATAGGGTGGTGGAAGGACCAATGAGTCCTTTGACGATGATTTCTTCACTTGGTTGTCGCGCCAGATCCCAGTCGTAGAGGATTACCCTTATGCTGGGATTGGTTTCTCAAGAGATCCTGAGATACTAGTACCTCCTAGTGAGGAGCGAGGAGAGATGGGTAAGTTTACATCATTGTTTTTTTTTTTGTTTTTTTTTTGTTTTTTTTTTTTTTTAGCAAAACATATGTAATTTTTATGTTGTTTTTGTTATATAGCATTTTTTTTATACTAGAGTTTTTGAAGGATATGTGTATGTTGTGTGCAAATGTGGGACCAGTGTGACCTGCGAGCTATGCGAGGAATAGGCATCGTCCTCGACCAGGGGCCGCACCTACCATCGCAGGGGGACCAGCAGCAGCAGGAGAGCTTCCAGCCGGGGAGGCTGAGAGGGTGTTGAGACGAGTCGAGTGAAACTTTACTTCGCTCACCTACATGGTCCCTATGGAAAAGATTGAGGATCTTCCACCATCTATGCAGCCTCATGTAGTGGGGGCACCACGGACGTGGGTCCGATTGTTTCGGCGTTTGGAAAATGTTGTTGATCAGTACAACAGGGCCCACAAGCCCTGACCTTAGTTAGACTTTTCACGTGCCAAGAGCACTGCTTGTATATATTTTTTGAGGGCATAAGCCCCATGACTCGTTATTGGTCATATTTTTGAGGCGCTTGCGTCCACCTATGTACTCTGGTGACTATGATATTATATATGGATTTTTATGTCTTTTTGTGTCCTATGGATCATATTTGCCTTTAAAAATGTATTTACATGTTTATGTGTATGTCCTTTCATATGTGTATGAGATGCCAATCTAAAATTTGATTAGCTAGATTATCTGTAATTTGGTTTAATCTCCTAGGAACATGAAAATATGTAATATAATCAAAGCTTCGTTCTAAGAGATGTACCCTAAGGAATCGTCGGTGTAAAGTTGGATCATGAACATGGTAGACTCTATTTAACAGTGACACAACCAGTTGAGCGTCAAGATAGACCCAGAGATGAGAGATACCAAATGACAGGGCGTCATGAAGCAATTCAATAACTGCACTATACTTGGCGACATTGTTTGTGGTGTCACCTAAGCATATACCTCCGGAAGATAATAACTGGCCTTGAGGTGTAAACATTACCCAAGCTGCGGAGGCAAGCCTCTGAGTGTGCCGGCTAGCACCTTCTACATACCCAATGAACACCTCAGATTCACTTGACATCTACCACAGTGACGAAAGATAACATCAAAAATGACATGTCCATAATAGTAAAAGAAACTAGAAAGTAATAGTACAAAGACTATACATATGTTACAAAAAGTTACCAATGGTGACCTACCTATGAGTAATACTTCTTGAGGTAGAGCCCATTTCTAGGCTCTGCCAAAGCATTCCCTTCAAAGTCAACCAGACGATAAGCACCCTTTTTAAGAACCTCTTTTATGATGAAAGGTCTGAACCACATGGGTTTGAATTTTCCTGTCCCCAGGGGGTCCTTATCTTGGTCATAGACTAGGACAAGGTCGCCTTTAGAGAAAATCTGAGGACGAACGAACCTATCATACTGACACTTGAATTTATGTTTGTGGGCCTTGTTGGCCAGGGCCACATCACGATGCTTCTCATTGAGCCACTCAAGGTATAATAATCGTTCTTCAAGTGGAGAAGTATCTGGCAATAATTGTACTGTCAACTTTAGGGACAGGATCTGACATTCGATAGGCAAGACTGCTTCCAGCCCGTAAACGAGTTGAAAAGGTGAGAAATTAGTTGCAGTCTTAACAGAAATTCAGTAAGCCCATAATGTTGAGTATAACATCAAATGCCAATTTGACTTGGCTGAGTTGATCGTTCGTTGTAGGATGGTCTTAAGAGATTTATTTACAGCTTCCACTTGACCATTTTCTTGGGGGTAGTAGGGTGACGAATTTTCTTGCCGCAACCCAAGATTTGATGTTAACTCAGTTATCATCTGGTTTTGAAAGTGACTTCCATGGTTAGTGACAATCTCCCTCGGGACATCGAACCTTGCTATTATCTGGTTGAATAAAAAGAGAGTCGCAGTCTTTCCATCATCTTTAAACATTGGCATAGCTTTGACCCACTTCGTGAAGTAGTCTACGGATACAATGATATAAAGGTTCCCCCTTGTTGAAGGAGGGTTGCATGTATTGTAATCAATCCCCCACTTGGTGAAGGGACCAACTGTGATGAAAGGAAACATGGGAGTGGGATGTGCCCTCATATTTCGAGATAAGATCTGGTACGGGTGGCACTTCTTGACTGATTCGATACAATCTTTGATTAGTGTCGGCTAGAAGTAACCTGCTCGTAAAATATTTTGGGTTGTTGCCAAACCAGACAAATGACCACCACAGGCTCCGGTATGGAAATCGTTAAGAATGATAACTGCTTCTTCGTGAGTGAGACATTGGCACAGGACGCAGTCTACACCTCGTCGATACAACGTATCATCGAGTATGAGATAATTCTTAGCCTGATGGCGTATACGTCGACGCTCATCACAAGAAGCAGAGGTGGGGCACTTCAAAGTCTGGAGATAGATAAGTATATCTACATACCATGGATCCAAATATGTGATCAAAAACATATCTCCTCTGATAGGAAACTCTTCGGGCACAATATCACCTGACTCAACCGGAAGTTCCAAAATAAGTTATGTGAAGACCAGTGACTTTTTGGATTTTGCTGAAATGAAATCTAAGTCAAATTCCTGGAGGACAACTATCCACCTACTCATCTTTCCACCTATTACCCGTCATGTCAACATGTACTGGAATGGATTCACAACAGCAATGACGGTGGTCTTGCGAAATAGAACATAATGACAGAACCGTTGAACAACATGGACTGTTGCCAACGCAAGCTTTTTGATATGAGAATAATTGAAATCCGGTCCTATGAGGCCTCGGCTCAGGTAATAGATCACATATTTTGAGAACAATTCATCTTCCTGAACTAAGACCATGTTGATGGTTGACTCTATTGCAGCCAAGTATAATAAGAAATATTTGTTATAGTTAGGTGGTTGAAGCAGAGGGGCAGTTGTGAGGGCGTGTTTCAATGCTTTGAAAGAGTGTTGAGTGGCATTGTCCCAATGAAAAGGAACGTCTTTCTTCAGTAAGCGCATAAATCCATTTGTGATCTCGGCATAGTTGGCGATGAAATGTCTTAAAAAATTCACCTTGCCCTGTAGAGTCTAAAGTTGAAGGATTGTGCGTGGGGGAGGCAACTGAATTATTGCCTCAACCTTGAGAGGATCGAGCATGATCCTTGTTGTTGATGCTATGAAACCTAACAAACATCTGGATGTTACGCAAAATCTGCACTTGTTTGGATTCAAGTGAATCCGAAAGTAGTGAAAACACTCAAAGATAAGTCGGAGGTGTGTGGGATGATCCATTCTCTTGTGAGATCGAGATGCTAAATCATCTAAATAGGCCTCAACTATATGCTTGAGGTCATGGAAAGAAAAATACATGGCTCGCTGAAAGGTTGCTCCAGCATTTTTGAGACCAAAAGGCATCTTACAATACGCGAATGTACCCCATGGACAAATGAATGTTGTTTTGTGCTGGTCTTTGAGTTTGATTTGTATTTGATTATATCCCGAAAAATCATCCATGAAAGAGAAGGCCTCACAACTCGCACATTCATCAGTTATCTGGTCGATGAATGGTGTGGGAAAATTATCTTTTGGACCGACCTTGTTCAAATCATGGAAGTCTGTACATACACGAATCGTGCCTTGTTTTTTATTGATGATCACAGGATTTGACACCCATTGGGTCAAATGGATAGGATAGATAAAACCGGCTTTTAGAAGTTTCTCAACTTCAACCTTAATGGTTGTTGTTTTCCTAGGTTTAACTGGACGAAGCTTCTACTTAAAAGGATTGGCATCTGGATAAGTTGTGATTTCATGTTCGACTATTTTTGGATCGATGCCTGGCATTTCCTCGTAAGACCAGGCAAAAATGTCACAGAATTATTTAAATAGATCTGTGTAGATTTGAATCTCTCCGGGGGAGCAGTCAGTTATGATGAAAACATTCTCCATGACGTCTGGGGTTCTGGAGATATCGATCGGTATGGTTTCAGCGATGGTTTCCATATTACCCTCAACATAGACCTCGTGTGTAGCTAATGGATTAATAGGACAAGACCTATCTCCAGTCATACTCAAGGTGAATTCTCCATCTTTGATTCTGCTTAACTCTGGGAGGAAGTATGATCTGTGATGAAGATCATCCCAGGGTTTTTTCGGACTAGTCATTGCTTCAATTACTTCTTCGTCAGAGGGAAATACTAAGTCTAACAAATCGGTGTCAGTGAGAGAACCTTGAGCCCAAATAGGCTCTAGAAGTGGATCGACCTCTTGTGCAGGAGTTGGATCTGTGTTGGTTGAAGCTTGCTAGACTAAAGAGTATGCTACTTCAGCTGCGGACAAGGGCATGGACATGATCGGGTGCCCTATCCCATCCATAGTGGCTGATGGGGAAGGAAGTATCCACAGATTGTTGAAGTAAGTCATGCGAAATAAAGAAACTTGGAAAATATCAACCTTATGGTGGTCGGATATGAACTTGACATTGTCTTGAGGGAGCAGGTAATCGAAGGTACCCATCAAAGATGGGCACAAACCAACCCCTACGTTGACTACACCTGGTTGAGGATTATCAATCATCGGGACTGTGGACACCCCCAATGAAGGGTCGGGTCTGGAGAAAGACAATTGATCAATGGTAATTATCTGGTCCTTGTGTGGAAACAACGATACCTGAAAAACTGTAGCAACCACTGCTTGCATGGCATAAGTCCAACTCCTTCCTAACAAGAGATTGTAGTCGAGGGATGCGTCGACTACTTCTACCTCGACGCACACAGTCTTCCCTCCTAACTTCACGGGGAAAGAGGGAATGATACCATGTGGTTAGAACGAACGACCATCGAAAGCAGTGAGAAGAGTAGGTGATGGAGACAAAACGGGTTGGCCAATGGCCTTCCAACATGCCAATGACATAACACATGTCGAGGCGCCCTCATCAACCACCGTGCGGAAACTATTTCGAGTAAAAGTTTTTGTGAGGTGAACCACTACTATCTGAAATGCTATGTGGTAAGGAAAACAAGGTTTTAAGTCAGTTGTATGCAGCATGATGGTACCCGAATTACAAGTCTTGGTAGATCCTAAAGCGGTTAACAAAGCTTTCCTCTGGGAAGGGCAGCTTTGGAGGACCTCCAAAGCGGACATCGCACAAGGGGTTTGAGACAAATCCTCCACCATAGAATAGTTCTGGGAAGCCCTTGCATTTGGGTTGTGAGAAGCTTTTTTGAACGCACCTTTTGGGATGTGTGTCATTATTTCACCCAAAGTCTTCTCAATCTGTAGAGGAAGAGATGGGAATTTGACTTCTTTTCCCTTCTCAGAAGTGCTTGGTTTACTGTAGTCATGCGCTCTAGTCAATATAAAATCATCACCCTTCATCATATACACATTCGTGGATGCGGGATTGTTTGAAGACGGAGAGGGTCCTTGACTTCCCCCTTCTGCACTTGTAGAGGCTTGGGTTAGGTTTTGCCCATGCTGAAATGGATCAGTTAACACAGAAGGTTATTGTTGTGTCACAAACTTTTGGGCCTCTGCAAGCCGAGGACATTGGTGGGTCAGGTGGTCTTCCACGCACAGGTTGCACGGATACCTTGCCTTTCATTTCTTAGTGTTTCCCCCACCGGCATTATTAGTGGGTTTCTTATCCCCCTTACCCTTCTTTCGTTCTTTTTTCTTTCCTTCAGGCTGTTGGGTGGCCTTTGGATTTGTCGATTGCACTGTGTGTACATCCAACGCTTTAGTAGGGGGAGCAGCCAAAACAGTAGTTTCGTTGGCCGTTGTGTGTTGTATAGAATTGCTTCATAAGTTGCTCAGCCGGATTTGTTTGTGTTGAACCCACAATACCATCGACATGTGGTCCAGCTCTCTGTCAAGTTTTATCAAGTATTGAGCATGGAGCATCTGGCAAGATCTCGTATAATAAACCAGACTGAGAGTAGATTAGCTCAAGCTATTGAGCTCTCATGATGGTGTCTTTTTCGRAAAATACTCCCGACGTCGCGACATCTTTGGATAACGGTGGGACCAAAGACTTAAGGAACCACTCGAGYAGGAATGTTGGTGGGACTGGCACCTTGATTAAACTCTTCCGGCGTCTCCATTCTCGGATGTGATCAGAGATATGGTCCAATTTTTTCTGTGCGAAATTGGCCAGCAATTATGTGCCAATGTCGTATCTCACAGGTAAYTGGAAATGGTTTAGGAAATCCATTGCCAATTCRCCGAAGGAAGAGTATCTTGAGCAGTCTAGCTCAATGTACCATTTCATGGCACTCCCAATGAGAGTACGTTGAAACAATCACAACTATACGGAGTCATSTTTCAACGAGTTAGATGAGCACCAAAGATGGAAGGTAGTCACATGATCTCTTGGATCTTTATTAGGCTTGGCTTCAAACTTTGGTATGTTTGAAGGTAACTTCGTCGGCATAGTGGGCCAWCGTGGATCATGACAGATAGGGTCATTCAACAACCTTATCAATTCTGGCAAATGCAAGGTTTCCAGGAAAGGTAGTTTGGGTTGTTGGTGATAACCTGGGAAAAAGGGACCTGGAGTTTGACTGGCACCAGGTTGTCAGGAAAATTTCATCTGTTGGCCTGGGTTCTGGTAAAAACCATCGCCATGACCAGCATACGGATTCTGCATGTGAGGAGACATCATCGGCTAATTCCCAAAATAGGACGTAGATGGTTGGTCGTGCATTACATTCGGAGGACTTTGGGAAGGGTTTCCCCATGCCGATCCCATGGGGATAGGCATAGTACCATGTCTAGGGTTCCAGTGATTGTGAAAAGAATTGCCCCAGATCAGCATTCCTGACGAGGGAACGAATCCCTGCCAAGAATTCCAAGGCCCTGATGTGGAAGAAGTTCATGGGTTTCCCCCCTATGCAGGAATAGTACCCTACAGAGGAATAGGTTGTCTGAAACCAGGATTTCCCCCAGTCAGGAAAGCAGATGATGAGAAGGAATTGTTAACAAACACACTGAGCAAATAAAACGGTGTCGAACCTACCAGCATATTATGCGAAGGTGGTCCTTGACTCCCTGCTCCAAATAAACTATGGTGTGCAGGTGGCCCGGCGGATTGTTGATGCGTGCCACCGAGCAAAGAGGATGAAGGAGGTATATGACCTCCTCCATAAGGGAAAGCACTAAAAGGAGTTGAAGTGCCCCCCATGTGGCCTTGCAGAGGAGTGTTATAGCTCCATGCCCCCAGACCTAAAGTCTGTGAAGTGGAGTAGGAAAGTACAGGACTTGTACCTAAGCTAGGCATCCTATATGAAAATGGAGGGCCTGTCGCACTTGGTGTGAAAGGGGTTGTGGCCGCTGCCATAGACAGGATCGGACCACTATGCGAGGTAGAGTCGGTCGAGACCATGGTGACTCAGACTGGTGACGGTGGGTTAGGAGGTGGAAACTCTCCAATGGTGACAACCGTAGTGGGAATTGAAGAATTCCCAGAAGGAGTGACAACATTTGTTTCCATTGCTATGTGCGACACTGTCTGGCACTCGTAAGGGTGAATCGGTACGATGATGGGTGCCGAAATATTAGTGGTTGGAGTTTTAGGGACCAAGAGCTTTCGCTCCAAAGTCTAAAATGGTTGTTTCCTCCTGATGTTGGTCGGGCACAAATTCTTGTGACCTGGTCACTTCAAAAGACCCTTGTTGGTCTAGCTTTCCCCTTAGTGGTGGCGGAGGTGGCTCCAGTGTAACCGGTGATAGGCCCAGAAGCCTTCATGACCAGCGAAGCTCATGATCCTCCACTGTGTGAGAATATCAAAGACACTCTAGGGATTTCTATTCATTCAGAAACAACACACACTAAAAAAGTCCCTATAAGATAAAACAAGAAAACACTAAACTAATTGGAAGAACAGTTACAACAACCAACACTAGAGAAAATTACCGGTGCAAGTGCAACTCGAACATGGAAGCACCCTCCAGATATACTCTACAAAGCATGGCCCGATGTCTGTCCTAGGTACCGCGTTATACCCCCACAGTCACCTGTGTATGTCCCTAAAAAGATAGGCAACTAGGTTGCCAGCACGAACAGTCACCAGGCGGGTATAATCGAGAGTCGGGTAGACCATAATGAGCAGGGTATCGAGCTTGAAACCTGTCAAGGGTATCGAAAGCAAGTGTTCTGGAAGACAACTGAGGACCTCGAATGGATTCAAGACCCACGAAGCTTCGTCGCAAATGCAATCGGAGGAATCCCAAGACAAGCCCTTTATATGTGTTCTCCACTACGATTGGTCCAGCTTTGGAGGGGTTATCTCCACTACCTTTCCGTACGCGACCTCGTGTTTATCCCATGTGTTAGAGGGGGGTCCTGGATAACTTTCATGATACTGGACTTTGACACTCCCTAACTCAGACTCCAATGTTTGATTTTAATGGCCTTGAAGAGTTTCCTCTCCAACCTAATTCAAGGCCCTAATCCTAAACTAGTTGCTTGACCCTACAAACATAAAAAGTCTAATGAATTTTAGATTTAGCGTTAATTTTTATGTCTTATCTTAATTCAAAGGTTATGAAAGTGAAACTAGTGATGTTTTAAAGATGAAAGAAAAATAAACAGAAATTTGAAAACAAAAAACCTTTACTTAACTCAACTCTTAAACAACTTTTCAAACTTAAAAAAATTTCTAAGATCTTTGAACAGCAAACTCAAAGTAGGATTTCACTCGACTACGATCTACTTATGATCTAAGTAAACCGTCAAGAACTTATGAAAGCAAATACTTTTCCCTGGTTACTAATGCAAAACAACACTTTTTAACCAAACAAAGAAATAAAAGATTTTTTTTTTTATTTGAATGCTCACAAAACAAAAAGGAAAAATATCAACAAGTCAAAACCAAGAAAACCTCTGGCCTAAGCACAGATCGCAAAGAGTCACTTTAAAAATCACACACAAGCAAATTAAAATTGGACTCTCACACTTGTCTAAAAACCCTATAAAAGAAAATTTTGAGGAAAACTTCTAAATGAAAAAAGAAAGTTATTGTTGTGATCAAACCTAAGTTACTGATCGTTATGACAGAGACCCAAAAACCTGAGAGGTAAAACTCTTGTCAAAAGAAAGGATGACTGCCTCACCTTCAACAAAAATTCTCTCCACAAGCACACTACTGATAGTTCAACAACAAGCGTGTGCACGTGAGCTATGTAAAGTCAGAGCATGTGTACACGTGTGCTGGCCTTATACAGGCCGCGTGTATATTTGAAACTTTGAGACAAATAAAAATCCAAGCAAGCCAGCCCAGGCAGAGACTACTGGTACTGAGAACTAGAATCTCTTGAAGACTCAGACACTTACTTTAACAGAAAAAAGAAAACAATTCAAGGAAAACTTCATAGAACAAACCAATCTGAGGTGAAACCTAAGCTATAGACTACAAACAACAAAGACTAGAAAGAGTTCTAGAAAACCCCTGAGAAGGACTAATTCTGACAGGGAAGAGGATGACTGCCTCTTTAAAACAAATTTTCTGGAATCATACACGCGACTGACACTTCCTCAACTAGCGTGTACACGTGAGCTGTGAGAATGTAGGGTGTGGGTACATGCGTGCAGACCTTATACAGGTCGCGTGTACCTCTATGGGTCTCAGAAAAAAAATACAGTCAAGCAAAGAAACAGAGATAACTAGTATGGAAGACGAGAATCTCTATTAGCTCGGAAATTTGCAGAAACTTTAAAAACAGGAAATGAAACCATTTCTTAAAAATACCCAAAAATGTTCCCAGAAACCCTAGATCTATCCCTAGTATGGTCAACAATTCTGTTGTGAGTGGGAAATCCCCCTACGGACTAGCACTTAGGGTTTAATTATGCATGCAGAAAAAACCTAAAGATTTCTACTTTCTACCGTCATCCCAAACCTAATCCCCGTTATTCTTAAGCAAATATATAGTTAAGAAGATCAAGTGAGCATACCTTATTTTGGGTGTTTGATATCGATCCTTCTTCATGCTTGATCGCTCTTTGACTATAGCTCTCCTCCCAAGGTTGACCTGCATTCACACAAGACAAACAAAAAACTCCACATGCATTTGATATATAGATTAATGGGTTAGAGATTCAATAAGCATGTATGCAATAAACCATGAAAACCTCATATGGTGGGACGGGAAAAGTACTTCTTTATTATTAACTTCAACAAATCAACTTACAATGATGAAGTCGGCCACTGCTCCATGAACTTGGTCCTGGGCTCCTCTTCAACTGTCCTCCAACTTCTTTGATCTATCTTTCTCTTTTCACAAGAATGGATAAAGGGTTGGGACAAAGGGAATGCACAATTGGGTATAGTTTCTTTACTATGATTCTCCTCTTCCAAATGGGACCCCTAACCCTTCTTTTATAGGCTAGAAGAAGCTAGGTATTTGGTCGAACCATCGGCCATGCATGGCTGGAAGGTTTAGTTAACTCACCCAAAGTTGTTTGTTATGTCAATAACTTTCCTTTTTTTCATGATTTTGTAGGTACACGTGGATTGTATTGGGTCAGCTAGTGTGTACACGCGTGAAGTAATGGAGCAAGGCGCGTGGACCTTTATAAAAGAGGTTTTTAAGAAGAGTTGTTCAGCAGTGTTTTGGAAAATAAGGAATCTGAGATGTCCTGATGCCAGGTAAGCATGTCTGGTGCAAATTAGGGTTATAACACCATCCTTTTCCATATATTTATCCAAAAGTGTCCCACGAACTTGGTATCTCTGTCTGAGACTATACTTCTAGGCAAGCCATGCAATCTCACAAATTCCTTGAAAAATAAATTGGCGATGTGTGTAGCATCATTGGTTTTCTGACATGGGATGAAGTGTTCCATATTTGAAAATATTCCAACCACAACAAATATGGAATCACTCTCCCTCTGGGTTCTTGGAAATCCCAACACAAAATACATACTTATGGCATCCCATGGTCCGTCTAGAATAGGCAATGGCCGATACAGACCAATGCTATGTTGCTTCCCTTTTGCATACTGGAAAACTCTACATTTGTCCACAAATTTCTTCACATAAGATCTCATACCTGGCCAATGGTATGAAGAACTCAATTTTGCATAAGTCTTATCATAGTCGAAATGTCCAGCCAATCCTCCACTGTGTTTTTATTTCAACATGTTGTCTCTGATTGAGCATTTCAGAATACAGAGTTGGCTTCCTATGAACAACAGTCCATCTTGAATTATATACTCTATCCACTGGCTTTTGTCCCTTAGAAAAGGGTTCTCACATGCTTTATAAGCCTCTTTAAAATCTAGATCTTCACGATACATTTCCTTAAGGTGTTCAAACCCTAAGGTATCCACCTGAAATTCCTGCATAATGAGACATCTCCTCCTCAAAGCATTAACAACTTTGTTAGCACTACCATTAATGTGCTTAGTAAAAAAAGTAAAATTCTTCATGAATTCTACCCATTTATCATGTCTTTTGTTCAACTTCTCCTGTCTGGTTATGAATTGTAAATATTGATTGTCATTGTACAAGACAAACTCCTTTGGAATAAGATGGTGCCTCCACTTTTTCAGATCTTGTATTACAGCGTAAAACTCCTTATCATATGTTGAATATTTTCTCTTAATGTCATTCATCTTCTCACTAAAATAAGAAACAGGCTTATTGTCTTGGCTCAAGACTGCACCAATATCTACTCTACTTGCATCACACTTTACTTGAAATATCTTCTTGAAATCTGGCAGAACTAGAATAGATTGTTCTGTTATCTTATCCTTTAATACTCGAAATCTTTTTTCAGCTTCCTCTTTCAATTAAAATACTTATGTTTTTTATTTATAGTGTCCATTATGGGTGCACAAATTCCACTGAAATTCCTAATGAATTTCCTATAAAAACTTGCTAATCCATGGAAGCTTCTCACCTCAAATATGTTTCTCGGAGAAGGCCATTCTTTGATTACCTTCACTTTCTCTGGATCCATCTTCAATTCATTTGAAGATATCACAAAACCTAAGTATATGATTTTTGTCTTCATGAAAGAACATTTCTTCAGATTTATCAACAACTTCTCCTATTGCAACCTGCTCATCACTAATTTCAAGTTCCTTAAATGTTCTTCTTCAGTTTTACTAAAGACTAGGATATCATCCAAATACACAATAACAAACTTACCTATGAAGTATTTTAGTACTTCATTCATCAATATCATGAATGTACTTGGGGCATTTGTTAATCCAAATGGAATAACAATCCATTCATACAACCCTCCATTTGTCTTGAATGTTGTCTTCCATTCATCTCCCTCTCTCATTCTTATCTAATGATAACCACTCTTCAAGTCTATATTGGAAAAATAATTTTCTCCACTCAAGTAATCCATCAAATCATCCATTCTTGGTAAAGGGAATATATACCTGATGGTAATATTGTTGATGGCTCTAGAATATATGCACATTCTCCAACCTCCATCCTTCTTTGGACTCAACACAGTTGGTACTGCGCATGGACTCAAACTCTCTCTAACCAAACCCTTATCCAACAACTCTTGGACTTGATTCTTGACCTCTTTAATTTCTTGAGGTGTCAACCTATATGCTGATTTGTTTGGTAAACTTGCTCCTGGAATAAGGTCAATGTGATGATTGATACTCCTAATGGGTGGAAAAGAGCAAAGTAACTCATCCACCACAATATCAGCAAAATTATCCAACACTTCTTGAATCTCTATAGGAAGATCATCCACGGAAGTACTTGTAAGGATGAATCTGGGATTTCTTACCATGACAAACTACATCTCTTTTTCCTTCTTGAATTCATTCAAGAGTTCCTTCCCACTCATGAGAAGCATGCTTGGGATAGCTTCTTCCTTTACTTTCTTATCCTCCATTGACAACAACATATGTGTACGACCATTATTCTCAAGGGTGTAAGTATTCTTTCACCTATCATGTATGAAATTTATGTCAAATTTCCACAATCTTCCCAACAAAACATAACAAACATCCATGGGTATTAAATCACAAAAAATCTCATCTTTATAGCCTCCTATATTGAATTCAGCATTGCATTGTCAACTTACCATGACTTGGTGTCCCTTCTAAAACCATGATACCTTGTACGGGTTCGGATGTGCAGTTGTCTCCAGCTCCAGCTTTTCCACCATTTCTATGGATACCAAGTTATCAGTGCTCCCACTGTCTATGATTACTTTTCATACACTTTCCTTGGTCTTGCAATCAGTCCTGAACATACTATTTCTCTGAACTCACTCTTCTGTCTCTTTCTCTAGCTTTAATAAAACTTTCCTCATCATGAGGGACTTCCCATCTTCCGTTGCTTCTGCCTCAACATTCCTTCTTTGAGATTTGGAAATGTGAGCTTCTCCACCTCCTTCTTTTAGGACATTCCCAAGACATATGCCCTATATTTCCACAGGAATAGAATTTCACTTCTCCTCCTCTGCCTCTTCCTCTTCCTCAAGAAAAAGAGTTTATACCACCATATTTTCCACCTCTGGAACTTCCTCCTCTTTCTGTATGACTATGATACTTTCCTGCTTCAGGTTTGGGTTTCTGGAACTTCTCTCGAACAGTTCGCTTTCCTCTGCTTGGACTCTTTCCTCTATTTCCTTGGCTTTGTTTCCTTACCAACTTATTCTCTACTTTTAGTGTTGACTGATAAGCATCTTCCACTGTTCTCATTGTCAAAATATTGATTTCTTCTTGGATTTCATATCTCAGGACATTAATATACCTCTCAACCTTTTTCTCATCACTCTCTTGATGTCCTGCTTTGATGTTCAATCTGTAAAACTCCTTAATGTATTATTTCACTGACAAACCCTTCTGTCTCAATTTCTGCAACCTCCTAAACAGATTGATATAATAGTCTTTAGGTATGAACTTATCTTTTAATTTAACTACCATCCTATCCCAATTTTTGATCTTTTTCTTACCTTTGTTCCTTATGTCGTCTTATGATTCATCCCACCATAGCGTTGCATTTCCATTTAGTTTGGTAATATCATGCTTCACCTTATTTTCATCCTCGATTTCTTCATAATCAAAGTACCTGTCTAAGGCTCTTATCCAATCCAACAACTTATCAACATCCAAATTTCCTTCATACATCGGGATTTCCATTTTTACTCTGTCTCCCATTTTTGCAACAAATTTCAACAAGCATTCCTCTGCAACATCTCCTTATGCATCTTCTTCAGCTTCCATCTCTTCACTCTTAGCCTCGTTGATGTCACCATCATTAGGCTCTCTTCTCTGTGTTTTCTCCATGGAATCCAATCTTGCATGGAGTTTCCTCATCTCCTCTTCCATGGCTGGATTTTCTACAGGTTTGTCCCTATGTATGCTTGGTGGCATGGTTCCAAATTATATTCTTCTCTTATAGAGCTTAACTATGGCTCTGATACCACTTGATGTAGACCCCACCCTATCCCACGGTCTGCATGACCTCTCATTCTAGGATCGTTCTAGTCGGGAGCTTAAATTATCTCACGGTCTCCCTCCGAGCACAAAATATCAATACATAGGTCCTTAAAAACCTTCTTCCTGAATGTAAAATTTCCTTTTCGTGAGTCCCCGAGCACTGGAAAATCCTCCTTAGAGACCGAGGGAGAAAACCATGGGCCAAACATTCAATCCCTGAAATTTTTGAGACTTTGGGACTTCTTTATCCCTCTTATCTCCCAATATAAAATCTGTGAACTTTTGGACACTAGGTGGCGAGATCAACGGTCTTCAATGAGCGTCAATATAGATGACTCATATTTCGTTTCAGGGCTTCAATGATTTCTTCACAATTCCTTTTCCACAAATCTCCTTGATCGCTGAAAAGGAAATTACGTCAAGTCTCAGATCGATGGTCCTCAAGAATCAATGGATGGACGGTCCTGATTTATTCCCTTAGTGATTCGATGATTTTCTTTGGTCATCAAATGACACAACTTCTCGTATTCCCCAACTTCGAAATGTTGAACGAGTTCTCCTTCCTCCATGTGTCCCCTTCTTGATCGACGACTAGGATGCCTTCGAGACTTCGGGGATTTTATCCCTATCTACACAACGATGCAAAATTGTTGAAGTGCCAAGTCCCCGAATTGTGGGGCATTATGCCACGTGTCCTCTCCAACAGACAGTTGGGATTGACTATGAACTTCGGGCCTCCATGAGCCTTCACAACACTACTCTATTTCCTCTAGAGTGTCGGACCTTCAGATCTGTTGCCACGTGTCCTCATTGTGATCAACGGTCTTGATCAACTCCTCTTCCTTCTATTCTCTAGGAGTATCTATCCTCTGCATCTTCTAATCTTTTGATGCATTTCCTCTCCAATGGACGACCCAAATGAACTCCGGCTCTCCGGGACTTCAGGGGTCCTCCACTCCTAAATTATTCTGAAGTGCTAGTCCATTGGAGTACACGATCTGCTGACACGTGTCCTTGAATTTTGGATGGCCATGATTGACTCTGGCCTTTGGGACTTCGGGGGTCCTGAATTTTAGGCAATCCAAATCTTCTAAATACACAAAGTTTGAAGGAATTCACCAATTAAACCTCACGTAACTCCTCTTGATCCAACGACTGTCCACTCTCCTACACACTCTCGAATGGATATTGACCATAGATCTTCGATCCTAGATAACTCCTCCTTTAAACTTGATCCATGACTTATCCAAATGCGTGAATTCTTAAAGACTTATAGGGTTAAACCCCACACTTCTTCTCCAGATCTAAGGGTGACAAAAGATCATGGATCCTCCTGAATAGATCTTAGTCATTCGACTCTTGAAACAAGAAAATCCTCTCCTCCTTAAGGATTTCAACACTATCCTTCTTGATCTTGAATACATGAGATAAATAGGATCTATGGCACCCTCATGTGTGCTCCTCTGTCACTTTAAAGATTTTGACTTAGAAATTTTCTAAGTCCCTCCTACGGAACTCTTGTGCTCGCTATCTCTTCTGAGCTTTGTTCCTTAAGTTATTTCAGACATCTGGCGCACTCTTTGCAACCTTTGAACTTTTGAAAAATTATGGACTTAGATATTTTTGAAGAAAATATCCTCTACGCACTCCTTGCACTCGTCTCCTCTGAAACTTCTTCAACACTTGAAAAAATTGTTTTCTCGATGCACTCCTTGCATGGGTCTTCTCCAATATTTTCTCTCCACTGAGAAATTGTGCACTCTCTGCACTTCAACTGAACAACTGTGCACTCCTTTCAATTCCACTATAAATTCATGTTATCTCTTTTGAGCTTCTAAGTCTATCTCGACTCGTCCTACGCACTCCTTGCAGGCACTGTGCACTCCTTGCACCAGGAATCTCAGAAGAGAAACAAATGAAACTTATAGAAACATTAAAGGTTTCCACACTTAACCATGAAAAACATATCCATGCATAAAATATACATAAACAAATAAAACACAGAGAGCATAAAGAAACATCACATGTACTAAAATAATTCAAATGAACACAACACCATGCATTTGGAATCAAACCTCTCTTCTTGTATTCATTCAGTAAAATATGTACATCGACTCAGACAACTCTCTGCAACTCTTCATAAGATTCAACAAATCCCTCAGCATCAATAACAATAAGATTTAGAAGCCTCATTTGAGCATACAATACATGTATTTATACATGGAGAGGATTCTCGAGCCTTCCCTCCAGACTACCTAAGAGTTATCCTATCATAGTTAATAAATTCATCTACTAAGGACTAATACATTGAATGGAAATTACATTCAGATATGAGTCGATACTTAGTATCTGTACAACCTTATCCAATAGTTAAAATGATTACAATCTTTGGCAGCCTTATGTGATGGATCAAGCCTAAAAACATTTAAAATCTTTAAATTAAAATCCTTCCAAAACAGAAAGACGCGCTCTCCTTGGAATTCAGAAATAGTTTGAAATCTGTGGGCTGGGTGTTGAGTTGTCCTCAACTTGGCCTCTTTAATTGTTGATAGTGATGCTCCTGCATCACATTGTTATGGTACATGAAGTACCAGACTAATACACCAACAGGATAATCAAGGACATTGGAAAAATTTGGACAAGCTTTATTAAAGGAATTTCAAAAGGTGAAATATGAGTCGCAGTATATCACATAGATAAAAGAAATTAAGAAAATGTAGAATGAGATAGTTTAGGATTAAAATCAAATATTTAAAGATGTGATGGGTAGATTAATATTTCATATTCCTAATGAACAACATAGAGAATGGTTTGTTGCATGTATGTTTACACACATACGTTGTCCTCTAACATAGCAGAAGGTCACATCGCATATAGAAGCATTATAAATTGTAATGAAGTTAGAATCATCTCCTGTAGTAGATGGTGTAGGAATGGCACAAGAATGGTGCTAAGAATTCAGTTGTCAGGAATAAAAAAAAAAAGGGAAAAACGTAAACAAGTTTGGTGTATTACATGTAGGAGAGAAGGAAAATTGTAAAGATGAATGCCCAACATTTGCACAGTATATGGCTACAACAACACCAAAACCATTGGCAGGAGGAGTAGGGTATTGTGAAATATGAAAGACATGGGGACATCATCTTACTACTTTTCCATTCTTGCATAAGTACCAAAGTACACCCAAGAATTTGTTCTGTAATTTTTACAAATATGTAGGACATGATGAGAAGGATTTTCACACATTTGACTTAATGAAGGAGCGCATTGCATATGCTTATAGAATCCAAGAAAAAAATGGCATAGCAGAAAGAGGAGTTCCACAGTATAATACTCTGAGAGGATTTAATTAGGGTGGACGAGGAGGATTCATGATCCATATTTATGGGAGGAACGAAATGAAAAAAAATATTTATAATATTAACATAGAGAGATAGCGAATAATAACATAGATACAGTAAAAGTTGACTTCTATTAAATAAGAAATATGTTGAAACTGTAAAATGCAGACTAAAACAAGTTCGCTAGAATGGTGGTGGCTTATCTCTGAAATGAGATGTGATGGCTACGCTCATTCATAATAAGATGAGTACAATGAGGCTCTAAAATCCTTTTTACAATAAACATGAATTCCAAAACCCTATACATCCAAAAACCTAACCCTAGGAGATGAAGCACCAAAATTCATGTGGTCCCCATTGGGGTAAGTTGGTACATCAACTTCTTGAAGTCGTAACTTTTGCATACGATCTTCGTTTTAGGCACACGATAGCCCATTGGAAATATGTATCCGAGGAATACACATTATGTTGTAAAACTCTAACTTCATCTACAGTTTGACTATGGAAATCCCTAAAAATGTTGTTTAGGGCCTCAAAATGACCCCGGAAGTTTGGGACTCGAAAACTAGGAAAAACTTGTCAAACTAAGAAAATTCCAAGATGATCCAGTTGGAATAGGTGCAGGGACACTGATATCCACCTAGATCAATATTCCCCCCTCAGCAATAAATGGTCTTCATTGCATTGATTTCCCACATGAGATGAGGAAATTTATGTTGAATTTGGCCCTGGGTGAGCCACTTGCCTTGGTGCAAGAGTTGCCCTGCTTTAACAACCCGATAAACTTGGATCCTATGTTGGCGAGTTCCCTTGACCTACGTATCCATGATCTGATCAATGGATGGATGTTCCATGTAGTCATGGTTGAGCTGTTTTGGTGTCAATTGTTCGGCTATCTCTGAGGTGTCCAATAATGGTGGAAACTATGGCCGAAGAAGGGGCACATTAAATACTGGATGAAATACAAGGGGGGAATGTTCAACACAAAATAATTATCACCCACAGTCTTGGTGATGGTGTAAGGTCCATATTGGAGTGGACGAAGCTTCCAATGGGGCCCGTAATGAATTCCTTCTACAAGTGCAACCAAACTTAAATATCTCCCACCTGAAACTTGTGTGGCACCCAGTGTTGATCATGGTGTTGCTTGTACTTGGCATTAGATTTTGTAAAATATCCTGAACATATTGGCGGATCTGTTGGATCCACTCAATGAACCTGGTAGTTTTGTTGGCTTCATTTTTAGCATGGGAAGATTCTTCCTAGGTGGTCACAAGGGGTAGTGCAACATCCATGGGACCTAATGGTTGAAATCCCAACCCCGCCTGAAAGGGGCTATGGTCAGTTGATCTATATAGGGCTTTGTTGTAGCTATGTTGAACATAGGGAAGAATATCATCCCATGTGTAGGGATTCTTGGAATTGTACATGCGTGGAATATGCACGATCATCTAGTTGATTACCTCAGTTTGACCATCTGTATGGGGGTGGAAGGCAGTGGATTTGGTGATCTTGGTGTCCAGAAGTGACCAGAGGCTCGACCAAAATGTGTTAAGGAACTGGTTGTCTCTATCGGAGACGATGGTTTGTAGTATCCCAAAATGTACCTACACTCATTCCAAGAAGATCTTGTCAGTTGTGTCTATTATGATGCTCTTCTTGCAGGCGGATAGAATCACCATTTTAGAATAATGATCAACCACCACAAAAAAACAGTCATTTCCTTGCTTGGTTGATGGAAGGCTTGACATTTAGTTCATCGAGATGGATTCCCAGGGCCTTTCAGGAGTAGGAAGAGGGGTGCACATGCCTTGTTTCTTAATGGTTGGCTTGTCAATGGCATAAGTAGTGTAGGACCTTATATACTTGTTGACATCCTTTCGAAGTTTCATCCAATAGAAATGTTGTTGCAGCACTACCACTGTCTTTTTGACACCAAAGTTTCCTTCTACCCAACTATAGTGGGCTTTCTAAATCAGCTTCTCTCACTCACTTGATGGAACAAAGAGATGGCCCAGATGGCACAACAGCCCATCATGAAGATGGAAATCAATGACAACTATGTTTGTTCCCATCATCTGGTAGGTGGTGGAGAATTCAAGATCTCTCTCATACAGTTGGGGCCACCCGAAGGTATTGTGGTCGCAGGATTTTATCACTGTGGTGAGTGCTACAACTAGAGGGAAACTGAGGAAATCAGCGATGTGGTTGGTTCTTCCTATCTTATACTTTATCTTGAGATGGAACTACTACAAGTATGTGGACCACTTTTGATGGAGGTCATTCTGCAATTTCCCATATGTCTGCATGAACTATAGCGGCTTATGATCAGTGTGGATGACTATATTCTTCTTGAGAATGTAATTCCTCCATTGGAGGTAGGCTTTCACAATGGATTACATTTATTTATCTTAAGTAGGGTACTTACGGACAACATATAATAGTGTCTGACTATGATAGGATATGGGGTGTCTGTGCTGAGTGAGAACTACGCCCACAACATAATCTAAAGCATCTGTCTCAATCTCAAAGGGATGTTGTAGGTCAAGTAATGAGAGCACTAGGGCTAAGCACAAGCGATTCTTCAAATAATCGAATGCTTTCTATTGTGATAGGCCCCACATGAAATTTTTCTTACCACCACCCCTCGTTACTTGGTTGATGGCCCATGCAATATGGGAGAATCCCAACATGAACCTGCGATAGAAATTGGCAAGGCCTAAAAAGATCTTAAGCTCAGTGACTGTGGTTGGGGCTAGAAAGTCACAAATGACTTGGATATTGGTGGGATCCAAATGCACCCCATGCTCATCAACAATGTGTCCTAGGTACTGGACCCTGTCCATCCTGAAGGAGAAATTTTCCAAATTTGTGTATAGCTTGTGCTATGGAAGAGTGTGCAGAACCAGATGAATATGTTGCAAGTGTCCCACCCAAGTCTTGTTATAGATGAGGATGTCATCCAGATACACCACCACAAAATAATTGGTGAAAGGCCGCAAGGTATCTTCCATCATCCTCATGAAATTTATTGGGGCATTCGTCAAACCAAAGGGCATGACCAACCATTCGAAAATACCTTATTTGGACTTGAAGGAAATTTTCCATGCATCTGTCTGTTATGTTGGGACATGATGGTAGCTATACTTCAGGTCAATCTTACTGAATTATTTGACCCCCTTGAGCTAGTCAAGGAGATCGTTGATTCAGGGAATCACGTACCGGTTCCAGACTGTGTTTTTATTTAGGGCTTGATAATCGATGCAGAGTCACCAGGTCTCATCTTTTTTTTGCACAAGAACAATTGGGCTTCCACATGGTGATGATTTGGGTCAGATGTGTCCCTTTTGGATCATTTCTTGGATCTGACGCTTGATTTCCTCATTTTCCAACATAGGGTGGCGATAGACTGGACCATTGGGTAGTGGTGCGTCGGGGGTCAGATCAATTTAATGCTTGACCTAACAGTGTAGAGGTACCCCAGTGGGTGAGGAGAAGATGTATTTGTATTCTTCCATGACCTTGTCCACTTGCTTCTACTGTGTGGAAAGATCGGTCACAGATGCCATGGATGTGGTTGTAACCTTTTGCTCACTTTGAGAGTGAATAATGAAGAATACAAACTTCTCGGTCTGAGAGATGACCTCCCTACATTGCTTGGCAAAGATCAAGGAAATGGAAGCAGGTGGGACTATTTCGGGTATCTTGTACAATTTCCTGTCCAAAGTAATAATAACACTGCAAGACCTAGACTCATATATAGCATGATGTTTCCATAAATAAGGATGGCCCAAAATAAAATCAAAAACTTCAAGGGGAGTGACATCACACAATACCTCATCTTTGAAGGGCTTGATTCCATAGGATAGGTGACATTATTGCCTGATGCGAAGATCTCTTCCTTGGCCGAACCATCTAATGGTGTATGGATGTGGGTGTGGTGTTGTCAATAGGGCCAGCTGCTTGAAAACCTCCACTAAGATGAGGTTCTTCTAGCTACCACTATCAACGATGACGTGTAGTGGATTACCCTTCACCCACATCTGTGAATGAAAGTTACTCTCACCTTCCTCTAGCTAATCAGGTTCATCGGGATGGATCTTGGTGGTAGTAATAATGGCACTGCATTCCACATCAATAATCCATATCCCCTTTTCTAGTTCTGGCTATGAATCTAAACCTGCATCTAATTCAGAGGATTTAACCTCTGCCACAAATGATTTCTTTGAGCGGCAATAAGCAATGTTATTCCAGGGGCTCTTATGAAAGTTGCACCACTTCCCGATGTCCCTCTTCGTATTTCCATTGTCCTTCTTTTTTTTCAGCATAGACTAGTTGTCTTGAGGTTCTCCATATTTTTTTTCCTTTGTTCTATGGGTTGGCGCTTCCTTTTCCCTACTTATTTTGTGAGTGGTTCCCATACCCAAACTACCACGTCTTTTTTTTAAGCTTGTGATCGATTTTGATAGCATATCGATAAGCCATGCCCAAGGACAAGATGTACAGAAACTCCATTTTTGTCTGGATCTATCTATGCATATCACTATGGTACTTGAGCACCAAATCTCACTCGGAATCTTTGATACCCATGTTGGTGCGCAAGGTATGGAAGATATTGGTGAAATCTAACATTGTTTGGTCTCTTTCCTACCACAGTATGGTACATATTGTATACAAATTGTCATAACTTCCAACAGGGTAGTATTGTTCCTTAATAACATCCCTAAAGAAACCCAAAGTGGGTGCAACTGCAAATAATGTGGATCCCTCTATTTCCTTTTGCTCACAAAAATTCTCCCACCAATATTTGACATGGGGAATGGCTTTGAGGAGCGCAAATGTAATATTTTCTCTATCAGAAAAGTTGTGGATAGAAAAATACCCTTCTAGAAGTTTTAACCATTTATCTATGGTATCCGCATCTATTTTACCTTCAAATATAGGAATATCAAAATTGATATGTACCTTGAAGGGGGTGGTGCCTACGCTTGAGGTAGATGTGTCACTTGTCGACATCCATCGAAGTATTTGTGCAAAGTTGTCCATCACCTTGTTCCCTTGTCGCTCGAGGGATTTCTTGAGAAAATTTTTGAAAAGATCTCATCTCCTGTCGTATTTATTTTCTCCCACCATGGAAGGTTTCTTGGGAGTGCAAGAGAAGTTTTCCTCAAGAGAAACAATATCGATACCCAACTCTCTATACTCTGACCTCGTTGGGGACATGCACTAAAAATGACGAGTAAACTGCTCGGATACCACTGATCCAAATTTATGAGTGGAACGAAATGAAAACATATATTTATAATATTAACACAGATACGCAGTGTATAATAATAGAGATACAGTAAAATTTGACTTATATTAAATAATAAATATGTTGGAACTGTAAAATGTAGACTGAAACAATCTTGCTAGAATCGTGGCAGCTTATCTCTGAGAAGATATGTGATGACTATGCTCATTCACATGAAGATGAGTACAATCAGGCTTTGAAATCCTTTTTACAATAAACATGAATGCCAAAACCCTAGACATTCAAAACCCTATCCCTAGGAGATGAAGCGTCAAAAGTCATGTGGGCCCCATTGGGGTAAGTTAGTACATCAACTTCCCGGGGTCATAAATTTTACATATGATCTTCTTTTTAGGTGCACGATAGCCTGTTGGAAAGGTATACTGGAGTACTACACATTATGCATCAAAATATGACTTTGTCTATATTTTGACTATAGCGAGCCCTAAAACCACTGTTTAGGTCCTCAAAATGGCCCCAAAAGTTCAGGACTCGAAAACTAAGAAAAAACTGCCAAACTGAGAAACTACCAAGATGATCCAGTTGGAATAGGTGGGTGGCCACTAGGAAATTTGGTGAGAGATTGCCTGAATCCTTACATGACATGCATGTATTATAGATCATTAGACCATGCGAAAAGGGATTGTCCTCAACTGATAGAAAAATTGTAGGCAAGACAAAAGTAGAATCAGAACCAGAATATACATATGATAGCAGCCTAGGAGCATGAAGATCAGCCTAGAATAGTAGCAGTGATGCGTAGAGGAATGAGAACTGGAGCGGACATGACAGGTCAAGGGAATAACATTCACCATTGGGTAAGGAAAGCAGCGGAGCCATTATCATTGTTTGATAAAAGAAAAGAGAAAGAGACTTACTGGCAAGCAAGAAAAGAATTGATGGTAGGAGGCTGGATAGCATCAGCTTCGACTGTGCCACCATTGTATGATCGAACACCAATATTTAATATGCCTATAGTCTATGACCATACGAAGAAGAAAATTGATAAGGTAAGTACTTTGAAGAGATTTTTAAGAATTTGTTTATATTTAATGAAGGATGAATCTAAGTTGAGTAGTATGTGTAGAATGATTGACCATTGTGCCCAAAAAAAAGAGAAACCTATTACACATAGAGCAGTTAACCAAGTGCACAGTAAGAAGCGAACAAATAGAGAGTTTTGGCTCAATGTGCAGATAGGAGCTTACGAAATGGACAATATAATTCTATATTTAGGCTCTGATGTGAATGTTATATTGATACAGACTTGGCATATTATGGACCATATGAAGCTGATTTGGTCACCAATCAAGTTGATATTAGTGAACCAACATAATATCATTCTAGTCGGAAGGTTAACATGAGTTAAAAATATTGATGGAGTGCGCAGTGTAGAAAATTGTGAAGTGATCGACATAGTAGATGGAAGTACACCATATCTAGTGTTGTTAGGAATTGATTGGGAATTCGATAATCAGACATTCATTGACCTAAAGAAGAGACAGATAGTATTCTAGGTAGAAGACTTGAAGTTCACTGCATCGTTAGACCCCACAGAAGGACAAAGGTATGTAGAACCAACAAAGAGAAAAGAGATTGATAATCTATACAATATGACTGTGTGGATGGATGATTACATGAATCCCACATCTAAAGGTGTACTCAGTTGGAGGAGTATTAGATCATGTGAGTTATACTTAGAAGATGCTCCAGAGAATTAGAAACAAAGACTACATGAAGTATCGACAAGGAAGTGCGCTCAAATTACCTGTGCACTGTGATGCATTGGGATCGAATAGTCAAACCTCCAAGGTATACTGGAATAACACCTATAGAAACTTTTATCAATGAGTTTGAAATGAAGATTTCATACTAGCAGAGACTCTTGGCCTTAGATGTTTCCCTGAAAGTGACTTCAGCAAGATGGTGGGTTGTGCACAAAGATGGCATAAGAGATTGGCAACAGTGTAAAAGGTTATTACAAGTCAGATTTGGGACAAAGAATGAAAGTATCCTACCAAAATATAATGGATTAAATTTTCCAACATATCATGTTACAAAGTGTATTACACAATGGATATTGGTACCAAGAAAATAATGGACTCACTTATTTTTGCATACTCTAGACACAATTCCTAAGAATTGGTACATAGAACTAGAACTGCACAAAGGGATGAGAGATTAGGAAGAATTGACCAGGAACTTCAAGGTGATTTTTAGTTTTGAGAATAATAATCCTTTGATTGACTCAGCATTGCAAGTGCTCAGGGATAATATTTTTGTAGCAAAGGACTTGTTTAGATCAATGTCTTTGTATAGTGTGTAACACCCCAGGTTTTGAACCCCCATTTTAAATAATGTATTGTTACAATGCTGAGTGCCCTGAGTGCCCAAACAATTATTAAAAGGCCAGCGTTCCCAAGACATGTAATGTTTTGTTTATCATTATTAATAATAAATACATCGTTGGTTGCTAGACGAACAAGGACTAGAGTTATAGGGGGCTATGATTCCACAAGAGAGGGGGCTTGAGGGGCTAAATGTTTATTCCTATTTTAGTTACCCTTTTTTTCTAAGGGAGGGGATCGGTTACGTGAGCTTCTTGGGAAGGCCGGGAGGTTCTTGATTTCCCCACCAAGTTACTTAAACCCACCTCTAGTCTGATGGGGGGGTTCGACTAATGGCTTGTTCACTGATTCTCTGTACATTCACTCATTTTTTCCATTTTTCCCTTGCGCACTTCCATTCGCTCACTCCCATGCATGCACTTACCCATCCATTGATCCATCCTCATCCGCGTTTGGCTTGGGAAAGGGAACGGAGCTACTAAAGATTTATCCATGGGATAGTTGGTTGTAATGGTTGCTGGTGAAATCCAGCCATGACTTGGGGCCTGCATGTCTGAGATGCATTGGCATGTGCCCTATTTTTTTCACAATTGCGAGTCCTGAGAGTTCCAACATTGAGATTATGGACCAGTTGTGTTGGATTCCTTGCAAAATAAGGAGAAGGACTGCCTTAGGGATTGCATAGCAGAGAAGGGTGGAGGTCCATTCTCTTGGGTGGTACAGGATGGGTAGAAGAGAGTTGGGTACTTGGATTGTTGTGGGTGTTGGGAAACCTGTGAGAGCTTGAGAGATGACTAGTTTGGGAACCAAGTACACTCTGGAACCATCCTTATGGATTCATAGCCCTGGCTCGAAGGTGACACTTCTATTGAGATTTGGAACAATGGTGTCTACGGTTGGGTGGAACGTCCTTGGTCTGTAGCCAATTGATGGCACCTTATATAAAGATAAGTGATCTATGTTATGGTATCATTTACATGTATTTGAATGTTATTTCTGTTGTATATTTAATTATCATTTAATTGAATCTTTAGACTATGCATGCTTGTTGATTACTGTTGTGCATGTCGTTAAAGTCTTTTCTTTTATGCATCCTTAAACAATGAAAAGGTATTTGTAAGATAAAGAAGTCCAAGGGCGAGCTTGAAGGTAGCGTTCCCCGACTTTTGGGTGGTTGGGTATGTTACAGTTTGGTATCAGAACTTCTGGTTGAAACATCGGGCTGGTATGGGTCGAGTCTGTTGGTCAGAGTCTCGGGGTCAAGATCGAATTCTAACCATGGAGTTGAAAAGCTCAGGAGGAATGGCATTGCAGAATCCATGTAGGAGATAGAACGGCAGAGACCCATGTAAGGGGTTCAAAGGATCGTGACTGTCCCCTTCGAATTCGGGATCAATCGCCACTGTAGGATCAGGAGAGATCTGAGATTGTTGGATCGGAGGACAGGTGAACAAGGGTCATCTGATGAAAAGGAAGCAAGAGGTTAAGGTCACCACTGTCAGATCCCATTGGAGAGATAAGTGGCACAAGATCCACAACTCCAGAAGTTTTTGGACGAGGAGGAGGTGAAATAGCCGAAGTAGATCCTGACCTTTGATCACCAAGAGGTATGTATCAGTAGATCAATAACTCCAGAGAAATCTGTTCGAGAGGTTCTCAGTTGAGATTTGAAACTCCCAAATTAAGGAGATTTGGAGAGCCGAAGTAACTCTCGATTGTCCGATCATCTGAAATAGATCTCAGTGTTCAGATCGTCCGGAGTAAATCTCAAGCATCAGATCATCCAAGGTGAATCTGGGTCGTCTGATCCAGAAGAGACGTGGCGTAAATATGTGGATTTCGGGTGAAGGCCTGAAGTAGGCCTCAACTGTCTGATTCAAAAGGACACATGGTAGAATCCCATGTACTTCGAGGAGGTTTGAAGTTTGATATTTCTCAAACCCGAAGACCCAAAAATATCTCGGTCGTCGATCTGTCGAGATCCATGTGTCACCAGATCCAGGGCTTTAGATAAAAGCCAGTGGGGCCAGAAATTTTTTTGAAATCTAAGATTTTTGAAGTCCGAATACCCGAAGTAAGCCTCAACCGTCAGATTAAGAAGAGACGTGGCATAAATCCATGGACTCCAGGTGAAGACCCGAAGTGAATCTTAGTCGTCTGATCTAGGAGGACACATGGAAAAATATTGTCCAGTTTAGGAATTCAGAGTTTGGGATAATGGGAAGGGTGTTAGTGTTGAAACTCCCAAAGCCCAAAGTCTCGAAGCTTGAAGGGCCAAAGTGGTGGGGCACGATAAAGTCACCTGGAGGTGATGTGGACCCCAGAATTTTGAAGTGACAAGGCTTGCGGACGTCACTAGAGATGATGTGGACACATGGGATGTGTGCCACATGTCAGTAAGATTTGAGCATTTGGAGTATTGAAAAGTCAATTAGAATATGACATGTGCCACCCGCCTGATTGGGCCACGTGTCCTCTTCCATCATTTCACCACGTGGTGACAGATCGTATAGTCCGGAGACTAGGCACTCTAGAGGGGAAGGATGTGATAGGTTGTGTTGGGTCGAAAACTCCAAAAGTTCAGAGTACATATCGACCATTGATTCCATAGGACACACATCGAAGGATCATCGAATTCGAGTGAAAGCATTTCGGTAGAAAGTGCAGGAGGGAAGTTTGAAACTTCTGAAGCCCGAAGAGCTGAAGTGATTCACAACTGTTTATCTGTGGGAGGACACCCGTCGGTAGATAATGAACTCTGGGTAAAAGAGTCTGGAAGGAGGCAAGCGAGAAAACTTGAGATTCCCAAAGAACAGAGTCCCGAAGTGGATCTCGATCGTTGATCGTGAAAGAGGACGAGGACCGTTGATCCAATCCTGGCTGAAATTTATGAAGTCCCGAATCTCTAGACAAGTGATTTTTCAACTAAGCGTTGGGTCATGGTTGTGGTCATATGCATATTGAGAGCTAAGGGAAGGAGGGCTAAGGACCGAATTGGTTGTCTTCAAGACATAAAAGTGATAAGGAAGGATTTAGCCGTGGTTTCCAGTCATGGTCACCTGGGAAGGTGGTTTGAAGGAAGCGCCTGCACAGGATGAGATTATGTGTCGGCCAAGGATAACAGGACATTTTTATTTTCAAAGAATGGAGATATGATCTCCATGAACAAAAAAAGAAGAAAGAGACATGTAGAAGGGTTTAGCAACTTTGTTTATCATATGCATAATTCTAACAAAATGGTCACTTGCACATTTTGCATAATTAAGGGGCTTAAGCACATCAGCTCAGGATGCATATTGAGGAAATGGAAGAAGGTAGAGGAGCCTCCAGTCATGATAAGGAGGCCAAAGGACAGAATACCAGAGTTGGTAATGCAGAGACAAAGTCCAATGGATGCAAAGAAAGAGGAGAGCATGAAACGTTAATAGAAATGGTAAGGAGCTTGAAGATGGAAGTGTAGAGCTACAAAGTAGACAACGAGAGACTGATGAGAGAAAAAAGTCAGATAAATTCTCGAGTATTGTAGAGCTTAAATCTGTTGCAGAGATAAACAAATAAGGTATCAAACTCAAGACAAGAGGAAGAAGGCAGGTGCCATGAAAGAAGGGATGATCATGGAAGATTTGGTTATTCCAGAAATGCCAGCAGAGCTCATGGGCACCACTCACCTCCTTACTCAGAAGGAAATTTTTATGCATCAGAAGATTCCGCAAGTAGTCCAGAGGTGTCCCCTTGTTGTTGGGAAAAACACCCTATGGACTAGAAAAATAGAGTTCAGACTTTGCATGCAGATTTGACCGAATAGAAACTGCCTTCTACCTACATCCCTACATTTAAATCCCCTTTTCTCATTAAATGCATGGAAAGGATCACCTACCTTATTACCTGCGTTCAATGTTGATCCTCTATTGTGCTTGATTACTTGTTCGTGATGCTCCTTCCAAATATGACCTGCACTCAAGACAAACAACAACTATGCATGCATGCTACTTCTATACTCAAGGGTTAGAAATCAAACATAAACTAATCAAACCGTATACAGTTCATGAATTGGGACGGGAAAATCATTCTTTTTATTACTTAAACTGAGTCAACTTACAAAAGTTGAGACCGGCCACCGCTCCTTGAACCTGATCCTGGGCTCCTCTTCTTCTGTCCTTCAACTGCTTTGCGTTAAATCTCCTTTGGCATGAGGAAAGGCTAAAGGGTTGGGACAATGGAATACGTAA